>CABFOW010001819.1:0-127464 GCA_902141385.1 Timema californicum
TCATCATACCAAAATCGGCTTTTGTGAGAAAAATATAAACTGTTTTCTAAGTGATTATGTAACAACATTGAGATTATATGGGCAATTTATAGACCGAAGGAAATACACTTAAATGTGATGAGAAGGGGGGGAGTGGGTTGGTAGGGGAGTGGGTTGAATATGGTGTACTCTGGTTTTTAAACTACAACATCCCTAATCAACAATTAATTACCAATCAACATGATAACAGGACATACACAGATGTTTACAGGCAGTGTCTTGACTCATGAGTTGCTCCGGGAGAAAGTGATCCACAACATTCGGGGTGTTGGTTCAATGTAACCTTATGGGAGAAAGTGCGCCAGAACTCTCAATTCAACCACTACTATTTTCGAATGCTATTATACCAATTTGCTTGAATGGGTTTATGTCACTTGATTTAATCGACACGGGAGGCTCTATTGGTTTTATATATGAACGATTAGTTAACAGGTTTAACGTGCCTATTGATTCAAGTAGATGGATAACAGCTAAGATTACTTTCACGTCATTGAGTTCTTCTGACATGCACTACGTTTGAAACATAAAGCCGACTCTCAATTAAAACGAATACCTTTAGATCCACGCAACAGAGTCACGTGCTTTCAAAGAAAAATAGTTTTAAA
Source organism: Timema californicum (assembly GCA_902141385.1). Classification (NCBI taxonomy): domain Eukaryota; kingdom Metazoa; phylum Arthropoda; class Insecta; order Phasmatodea; family Timematidae; genus Timema; species Timema californicum. The sequence goes on from CABFOW010001819.1 coordinate 645, forward strand.
TCATTTGCTCTGAAATACACTTTTGCCTATTTAGACGTCATGATATGAATCAACAGTAGCAAGATGAGAACCTCAGTAATTTTATAAAAGCTATCAACCAGTATGTTCTAAATAGTAATGAACGCAAGTACGTTATTTCTTTAAGATCTGTCAGGATTATAGGATACATATTTGGTACAAAGCGACAAGACTTGATCTCGAATGGTTAAGACCATTGCGCGAACTTCCTGTTCCCTCAAATACAGCCTTTCTTCGGAGGGTGATGGGTATGTTCCCACATTTTCCCACTTTAATTTCAAAATTTTCAAAGAACATTCAAGTTCTTACTAGCAGTAAATTTCCTTTCAAAAACGTTGATGTACAAACTGTTGAAGCTCTCAAATTGGATGTTGAACAGGGTCTCATTATGGCCGTGGACGAAGTTGTTTTCACAGTAGAAACTAATGGCTTACGCCATAGGGGCAACTTTATCACAGCACGGCCGACCAATCACATTCTTCTCTCGTTATCTTAACAGACCGGAACTGGGACACTCATATATAGAGAAAAGAGGCCTACACTATTATTGAAGCAGTGAAGAAATGGATAAACTATTTGATAGGAAGGCACTTTCAATTCATCACATATCAAAAGTCAGTCTCTTTCATATTCAACCATCAGCATACCTTGAGGGAAAGTAAAGAATGAGAAGCGCATGCACTGGTGGTTGGAGTTGACCTGTTTTTATTAGGAGATTGTCTACAGGCCCGGGAAAAACAACGCAGTTACTGATGCATTTTCGCGAGTATGTTCAGCAATAAGCCCTTTGAATGCAAAATTAAAATAACTTCATGAGTTGCTATGTCCAAGGGGAAGGATTCGCTTACTTCATCGGATCAAAAACGTAGAATTTGTCTGATTCAGTTGAATATGTCAGGAAGACTACAAAAAATTGCAAAATTTATGCCGAATTAAAGGCAAAATTTTTAAAGCATTAAAGTATCTTAATTAAAGCTACCCATTCGTTAGAGCGTCTGAACATCAACTTTAAGGGACGCTTACCTTCGAGATATAGAAATCGCTACTTACTCATACTAGTGTAAGAGTATTCATGCTATCCATTTGAGTTTCCCTACCCATATGTCACTTCTAGCATTGTAATACCCAAGATGAAAAGTTAGTTTTCCCTCTTTGGCATGCGATTCTTCGTTCATTCTGAGAGGGGCTCTTCTTTAATTTATCAATAGCTGAGAAACAATTTGAATTAATTAGGGATAGCTACTTGCGGGATACTATTTTACATATATCAGGCAAAGAAGTATGTAGGCATTGTGGAAGACAATCTAGCTCAAGCTGCAGATCCGAGACTTAAAAACACAGCAGTGAGGAGTAATGGATACAGCTCTTTGTGCGATACGTTCGCTAATTTGAACCACGACATATGAAACCCCACATAAACGAATATGTAAGCAAGCACACACGAAAATTTAGCTACGGTTCATCGAGTCCAACTTGGTTGATGACTCCTAGACCTGTACTGATGCGAAGACGCGTGAGACACTCTAAGTACGACCCTCTCGTTGATGAAGTTGCCCTGCTTGAGGACAACCCTGAGTACACACGTCAGACTGCGAGGTGGATGGGACACTAAGTTATTAACAATACTTCGTCCCCTGGCATTGATTTCCGAATACATATCGGGAGATTCAGAGAATATAGAAAAACTATAGGAACAGAGTAGAATTTACCTTAATGGAGAAGAGACTCGATTGAAATCGATTTCTGAAACTCAATCCTTTTCTACTCTAAGATCTCCGTCATCTCTGGTTCCTGCTACTTTTCGAACAAGATATTAAGATTATTCTCCTGAAAGTTTGATCATTGCTACATCTCTAGTAAGGTCCCAGGATACATCTAATCCTCAAGACAATCTCCGGAGAAGCTCGCAGGTACAACATACTCCTTCCTACCTCCAACTACAAAACTTAGTAGGGGGAGAATGTAATAGAAACAATAATTTTAATTTCTCTCTGGTATATTATATTAAAACAAATAATATAATATACCAGAGAGTAATTAAAATTGTTTCTATTACATTCTCAAATAAAAGCTACTCTATGGGTAATTCTAATTTATTAACTTCATTACTTTTTTTAAAAATTAAAAATGTATGTCTGCAGACATCACCCTTAAGTACTAAAGGGTTGCCGTTGGGCGGTGAATAAAATGGTTATTTTTCACCAGTAATTCACAGCGTGTAGCACGAAGCAGATTCTGAGTTGCCTTACATGCAGCTAGCATTATGGGGCTGGGAAATCGTTGAAAATGTATGACAAATGAAGTGTCTATGTTATCAGGCATAAAACTTTCCGCCTTTAATTTATGAATCAAGAGTGACCACTAGAACCTGAGGAGGATGTCCACAAACACACATTTATTGACGAAAAATGTTTGTTTTAGGGTTATTTATTTCCCATTGTAGAATGTAGAGAGAATTTATTTAGCATTCCCCTTAATACACATTGTGTTACATTCAATAAAATATAGAGGAGCAGTTTCCAACCTTTGGCAGAGTTTGACCCAAATTTTTGTCCATAGGACCATCATGATAGACTGCAAGTTTTTAAGTCAATTTTTAATAATAATTTTCATTGCACCCGTTCTATCCATTTATTGCTGGGTAGGTAGATTTTGGAGGAATTGGATCTCTTTTTTGCGCGGAGGGAGGAGCGGAAACCATTTAGGAAACATTCCCAGAATGCCCAGACATCATATGAATCCCGACCTCAGCACCAAAAGGCCATGACATTAAGCCCATGTACCTGCCAATACTGGTTTTAACTATTATAAACTGCTAGTATGATTATACGAATGTGACTAAGACGCCTTTAAAAAGAATCATACAACCAAGAAGGTAGTTTGGATGTTTTTCTAACAGCGCTAGGTGGTTAGTTAACAAAGTCAAAAGTTTGTAACCAAATGGGACTTAAGCAGTTGTTATAAATTTAACTGGTTATATTTCTATTTGATTTTGCACCTTCCTTTATGGTCATTATGGTAAATTGATAAAGTAAATATAAAGCTATAACGTCAACAAGCCTCGTGATCCCAATCAAATAACAGTGCAATCCCTAGATTGGGAACCACTGTATTAAAGTTTGAGGGCACTAAGACGCTAGTCTTATCAACTAGCTTATGGCACATGAGGGAATTCATGTTTGAATCCTTTAGGGTGACATTTTAAATAATGTGTCTACATATTAAGGCCAGTAAAAGATAGGACTATAAGGCCATTTGAAAGTAAATCAAAATAGGTTTTTAAACTAGGCATACAATTGTGAGAAAAAAGCATTACCTCTATTGTAAAAACTAAATGATTGAGTAAACTCTTAAAACTTAATTAGGACTATAACTCAAAAACAAACTCTCAATTCCAATAAAAACTTTTTTTATATTAAATTCACCTTTATATTATTTTTTTAAATGATTTATCACAGATGATACTAGTTTAAATTTAAAAAAAATATTTATCCATGTTTCACTTAGGATTTCTATTTATCTATAACAATAATAAAAGAGCTATTTTTATCTGATAGAAATCTGTAACACCAATATGCAATGCCGCAGCACTGGCTCATATCATGATAAACTATGTACGGTAAATAATAAAGTTCAAAGTTTGATCAACTTTTACATTGTATAGTCAGGGGTGTCATAAAGGTTCTAGTACCTAATCTATTCTTGGTTCTGGGGGCCATTTTGTACTTTTTAGGTGAATGTTTACTTATCCATGAGCCTTTCCAAGGTTCATATATATTGAGAGTATAGTAATATATCTTTAGTTTTGTGTTCTTATTTAATGGGGTAAAAAAAACCAAACCATTATCTAGAACATTTTAGAGGATTATAAACCAAACTATATGAAGTATTGTCAAGTGTATTGTAAATGGCTGACTTTAAGTGGTTTTAATATCTATAGTGTAATGACATTGTATAGAGCCAAGCTATAACTAACTAGATGGGATTGTCTAACCATTTAAATTATTTGCACCTGTATTTTTAATAGTACTTGATAAATTTAGGAATAAAAAAAAAACAAACCTATCCTGAAGCACTAGTACACAAAGGTATTGATTTCCTAGTCTGCATTGATGGTGACCAAGTTCTAATCTTGGCCAGGTTACAGAAGTTTTTGCCCTCTAAATGGTTAGCCAATCTGGCATTTTGCTTTGTTTTTTCGAGTATGGGTTTGTTCCAGCCACCAGCTTACCAAACTGAATGAAGTTATACGGGAAAGAGCTGTGGCATAAGGAGTACATGAGATAGGTAGCGGAAACGAGTGAGATGGTTTAGGCATGTAATGAGAATGTAAAAAGAGAGGATGTCAAAGAAAATGATGGAAATGAAGTGTGTAGGAAAAAGATTGCAAGGGAGGCCAAGAAAGAGATGGAAGGAGCAGATAACAGGTGTTCAAGTGAGAGGAGAAGAATATAAGAAATTAAAGGAGGAAGAATAATGAAGTATAGAGGAAGATGGAGCCATTTTACTAAACTGACTTGGTCACAGGCTGGAAACAGATGATGATGATGATATGGTTAGCCTCTCTTCTTGTACATAAATACAGGCACATTTAATTCAATTCTATGTTAATAACTAAGGACATAGTAGGAAGATGCAAAGCACAAGAAAATTACATACAACCTTCTTGTAAACCATTTCATTTTACTTACATTTTACTTTTAGTTTGTTTCTGTCTGATATGAAATTATCTTCTAAGATAGTGTTGCATTGGATTTCAATTTCTCACTCTCGCAAGTGTTCCTAAAATTACACAGACGTATCTATAGTTGTCAGTGGTTTTGCTAATAGATAATACTTATCAAGTTTGCAAGTGTGGAATTTAATACCTTAGTAATACAGTCCTCATCTGTGGCGGATACAATCCAAAGAATTTGCCATGTTTTTTTAATATGTAATGATAGAAGTTACAACAGGTCTCTTGGTCTAGGGGTCAGTACCTTTGGCTACTGATCTAAAGGTCTCGGTTTCAATAGGTATTTTTCTCGAAAGGGGAACTGTTCCTATGGTTACCATGGTCTGATTGACTAGACTTAAGATTTCCACTGGTTACACACCTTCATAATTACTATCATCACATAATCTCATTACAGGTATGACCTGTAAAGAACATCCAGAATCTACCCTGGGCAACATTCTGGCCCTACAAGTCTACATACACAGCGACCAAACCAAATACAAAATATATAATCTATTATGATCAAATATACCATACACTTTTTTTTAGAAGGGGGGAGGAGTGGGGAGGGTGGACCTACAATTGTGTGGAGGGAGAGTGGAAAACCATTTAGAAAAGGAAAAAAAAGTTCAACCGGTCGATTTTTTACTATTCAAGAAACCCATTTAAAATTATTTATCATCACATACATTTTCTTCTTATGAAAGCGAGCCCAACGGAGGTGAGGTGAGAGGAACACCAAATTTCTAAGGATTTCTGGAGCATGGATTTATTCCTTATTTTGGGTGTTATTGTTTAGTAAGTATTAATGATTTAATGTAGATACATAGGAAGAGCAGATAATAGAAAGTGTGTAAGTGTGAGGATGAAAAACGGAGGGATAGAAGAAGATGGAGGCATCCTACTAAACTTACCAGGCCAAAGGCTGGAAACAGTTGATGTGGATATTTGGTAGGAAAATACTAAAATAATTTTACCCACATTGTTTAGTTTCCATATTTAGACAATGTAAAAGTAATGGAAGTTTTATTTTTTAATAACTATAAACTGAAATATAAAACTATTTTATTTAAATAAACAAACTATATAATGACATTTAAATAGAAAAAAATTATGACACTTTTACATATTTGTAAATATGACCATAAAAATAAAAACTAGAGACAGGATACTCAAATCCTAGATTCACTGGGAGAGTAACAAAACCACAAAACAGGACAAAACTGCACGAATATAATTAATTTACTAGGAAAAGTACTACATTGTTGTTTATTAGATAATAAACATGACAAATAAAATAGCATTTGTCAGTGGCACCGAGCATTAAACAATGTTTAAAAAAAAATCTAGTTAAAATATTTTCACTCACTTAATTTTTTTAAGATTCAAGGATCAGACTCATCTCTAATAAAAACACAAAAAACCGATTAAATAAGTTTTTGTGGACTTTGAGAAACACAAACCAAAGTTAAGTCTTGTTTTTAAAATATCCACAAAATAATATTCATAGCTTAAGCCTCTATAGCAGTAGCTAAATTTATTATATACTAGGTTTTATTTTAAAGAAAGAAGTATACTTTTTTTTGTATAGAAGTGTGTTGCAGAACAATCTGCAGTGCATTTCAGATCTTGGAATGGGCCTACAAATAATTAATAAATCAAAAGCATTCAGATATAAAATTGTATGTAAGAATGCCTATTTTAAGCAACTAGACCAAAATGATGCTCAAAAACGTCAAAGTAATGCTTTTGTCTCAATCAGCAAGTTGTGAATTTTGAATAATAATTTTAAACGCAGAGAATAATAAAAATAGCTTGACACAGCTCATAGCAACCTAGAATCTAGTTTGTGTTATCATTCATACAATTACATAACTAAGGGTTGTACATTTCTAGCCTATGTCTTTTACGGCATTTTTAAATCTTGTTTCCGTTTACGAGATTTCTTCTTTTTGTGAGACATAAGCTCCTGTTTGTTGATAATGCAGACTCTGCAGTACCAATCCTCATTTTCATCCGGAGGAACTTGGATTCCTACGCAAACCCTGGAAACAATACACAGATTAGAAATATATCTGTATCATATCCATAATTGAAGATGAGGTGGAAGAAGACACCAGGGAAGGCCAGTGTTTTAACAGTATATACAGCATAACATTTTTTAGGTCAGAATAAATAAAATAATTTTCTAGTAGAAACATTTAGTTTAATTTTCTAAATAGGGTGATATCAACAGTTCTGGAAAATTAAATTCTATGTTTCTACTGGAACAATATTTGATCTATTTCGGCCAAAATAATGTTTTGCCATAAATAAACTGCAAACACACTCGCCTTTTCTAATGTTCCCTAAACTTCCACCTTATGACTCATCCTCAACCCAGAAGATCAATACAGCTCAAACTAAACCTCGCATCACGATGTGGTTTTATGTATCCTACTTTAGAAAACTGTGTAATTAAACAAGCGAAAATGTTTTCTCACAATTTAAAAGTTATATAAGAGAATTGAAAAGAAGTTAATTCGAGATGATATATATCAACATAAACAAAATTAAGGAAAAAAGAGACATTAGGCATATATATATCAACTCAAATTAACTTTTTTTCAATTCTCTTGAATATATATTCAATTTCACTGTTATTTATCTAATTTTCCGGTTAATCGATTGTGTGAGATGATCTCTTAAGGAAGCACACTAGGCATTTCTGAAGTATGGTAGTATAAAAAAATAAAAGTTGGAGTTGAAGGCTTGGTGTGTCGACTCCACAACCCTGGTGTCAATTATGCTATTTTTTTTATTAACACATCCTACTACTTGTTCAGTTTATGAGTATGTTATTATTATTATTAATTTGTATAGTTGACCCACAGTGAGAACATGGTCAGAAGGGTGTTTAAGGAAATACAAACTTTTTTTGTGTGCAACATTGATAACGTTTTGTATTATTTTATTAACGAGGAAGCCTAATGGCCCTTTTTTCCTTAATTTTGTTTAATTTAATGAAAACTTGTTCCCTTAAAGAAATTACCCTTAATTTTAGGGTTGGATATCCAATTCCAAAAACTCCTTGGAACAACACTATGAAAACCATAGATACTAAGTTTTAGCCCAATTGGTAAAATAGTTTTAGGTCTAGCCCGAGGTAAAGACTGACAAGACAGTATTGTGGAAATCACTTTTTTGGATTCGAGGTATCATGAAATGTCGACATTCACCAAAATCTCGAGTCGATTTTTTTTCAGTCACAATACTTTCTATACCTTTAAGGTAGGGCAAAAGAAAATATAATTATTGGGTTTCCAAGGGTCAACATTCCGTATTAAAATGTTGACTTTCGGTTTAAAATTTTAGACATTTTATTAGGGCTTGCACATCTCATAGTTATTACATTGATATTAAATTCCTCATTCATAAATTTTGACCAATAAAATATGTAAATTTGACTAATGAGTCTAAATTGATAAAGATAGATCACTGTACCCTAAAAGTAATTTTCATGAGAAAATGAAAATAGTAATTTTATTTACTATCTTAATCAACACCTGGATACGAATTTTAATCAAAATCATTTTAGCCAACTTTGAGAAAATCAATTTCTCCTCTTTTTGCTTTTTATTAAGGCACTCTTAATTTTAGGGTTAAACCGACACACAGCATTGCAAGAAACACTTTTCAGGGTTCGGGGTTGGGGTCATGAGATGTCGACATCCATCGACATTTTGGGTTGGATTTTTTTAGTCACAATATTTTTTCTTTAGTGTTTGAAAAGTTAATTAATTTATATATATTATTAATATTAGCACCGCGTCTTACTACCCGTTCGGGTTATACGCACTTACGCTAATGTGTAATGGTGGGGTGATTGTGATATGAAATGAAGGACCTACAGTTTAACGTGGAATCCAAACCACAGTGGAGACCTGGCAAATTTATATATATATTTATATATATAGCTTGAAAGTTATTGGTTTTATAAAAATATGTTTCAAACAAAAGATTTGTATTATAAAGAGACCTACATATTTGCAACGACAAGTAATTTCATATCTCAAAGAGTTACAGATAATTTGATATAAAATAAGAATTTACACATCAGACCGAAACCCTTGAAGTCATTTTGCCAAAATATTGAGAGTTGCCATTTTGTTTGGAATATTATTAAATGGTGATGTTGGGAAAATAGAATTTGTCTCTTTTCACCCTTCAGTGCACTACCCTTAATTTTAAGGTTAGATATCCAATTCCAAAAACCCATCGGGGCAGCCCTATGAAAGCCCTAGATAACAAGTTTTATCCCGATCGGTAAAAGTTTTAGATCTATTCCGAGGTACAGAAAGGCAAACGGAAATTCAAAAATAACTTTTTTTTGGATTTGGGAGGTCAAGAAACATCGAAATTAATCAAAATCTCAGGTTTGAATTTTTTGACAATCACAATACTTGTACCTGTAAGATAGCGAGAAAGTAAAAAGGTGTTTTTTGGTGATTTATGAATTAAAACATATGTATGATTTGCCTCCATTGCCCGGCCAGCCCAAAAATATTTAAATCCTCTTAAGTTTCGAATGCTAGTGCAATTTAAAAAAATAGCACTTCTTCCTCTTTTCCCATAGCATTTAGTTCAAGTTGCCAGCAATTGATGTTAAGAAAAACATTGCTTCAGTTACCTCATGGTCTAACACACTACTTTCATAGACTATGACTGCCAATGACTGGGAGATCAAGGTTCAATCTTGGTCGGGTGTCCATACTAAAAAAATAATTGTTTCCCACTCTCCCTCCAAGCATATGAGAGTACACTTACTCTTAACCAATGACTGAGAGATCGCGGTTCAAATCTTGGTCGAGTGTAAGCAGAGTAAGAAAAATATTGTTTCCCCACCCTCCCTCTATGCACATGCGGGTACACTTCCTCTAAATATAATCTTCCCAAATCCCTAAAACCATTAGTTTAATTAATAAAGAAGGGTTAAAACCCAACGGGTAGGAAGATGATGCTAAAAAGGGTAAGGATTTAAATAAAGAAAAAAGTGTTGTAGGGTGTTTACTCGCTCTAAACAAACATGTTGAAAATATCCCAGTTACCTAATTGTATGAAGAAATTTTCCCTCGAGTCATTCTACCGCCTTGTAAATCCTTGTACAAACAATATCATCGACAGTCATCGTCGCCTTGACTTGTTCAGGTGAGAATTCTCGGATTAAAGTAGTATCCTTTTCCCCTTTCTGAACATGAACCAACTTGTTATTTTCTAAGGTGAGCAACGACTTGACTTTACGACCGTCCGCCGTCTCCTCGTCAAACTCGACGCCAAGTTTGGCGGTTATTTCCGTACTCCTAAAAGTCGTGCTAGTCTTGAAGGTGTACACGCCACCGGCTTCCGTCAGCTCGATCACAGGGCTGAGCGCGTTGCCCATCTTCCGGGTCACTAGACCCACACCGAGGGCTTTCATGTATTCGTCGAAATTTTCAGACGAAACCAACTTGTATTTTTTGCCCAGAAAAGCTTCCATGATCGACGAAGTACCGAACAACCGACTCAACACCGCGTGACGAGAGTAAAACCTTAAGCGCAGTACACACCCTTCACCGGTTCGTATTGACTGAAAGAAATGAGAATGAATCGTGCAGCGTAAGCTATTGTCGCGCTCGTTACTATGTTGTGCGCATGCGTAAAATGTATGGGCAGGGTTAGCAAATGACGAATCGTCAAATGACAATTAAAAAAGTAAGCGTGGGTGACGCATAGAACGTGGCCTGATGCTAGTTTTATATTCTTGACGCGTATACAATTCACAATCGTGACGTGCGTGATCCATATGATATTTAACTTAAATAATTATATTGGTGCATTGTTTGTACGGCTCATGGTCGCCAACTAGGGCAAAAAAAAATTCAATAAATTTAGTTTAAAAAAATAAACTTATTCAATTGGAATTTTTATCCTTATTTTCTCAAAGATTAAAAACATTTTTTTAAAGAAAATAAACTAACATTGATAATACAAGTTTGTTAGACATTTTACAAATGATAAAAGATTTTGACGTGGCCTGTTTTAATGTGAAAAGTAGGTTTCAACCTCTCCAAAAGACAGCGCGCGATTGGAAACTGGAAAAAGTGACAGCAATGAAAAGTTACCACTCAGCATTCCCTGAGCCATATGATCCGCCAGACTACATGTTACTTTTGACAGTCAAAAATAACGTAATAAACCCTTTGTTTTTTAATTTTGTCAATATTAAAACACGCTTCTAAAAAGCTGCATAAATTAAGATGGCAAACCAGCCGAATTAAGGGCGGTTGATAACGTCATACAAACCATGTTCGTGTTCATGCGCTATTAACTTAATGCGTCGATCTTTGGGAACAGTTCTACACCAATGACAAATACAGCTAAGCCTAAGTTAGGAGCAGATGGAACATGCGACGGCAAACTTGGGGGGGACGTGAACACCTTTTTAATCCTTTCAGTCACCTACAATCCACTTTAACACTAGAGTAACGAGTTAAACCATACAACCACCGACTACTTTAAATCTTATTTTTGGATAATTGTGCTTTTTATTGCTGCCAAACCAAAGTCTAGAATTTGCATGTTCCTAATTGGTTTTTTAAAACTTTTAATACACTCGCGAAATACTGCTATAAGGCTCTGCCTACCCTCTGGCGGTGTGTTGAGCTTTCAGCTCTCAAAATAAATGGCGTTGCTAACGTTATACAAATTGGTGAATTCCAGCCATCAGGTTGGCAGCATTACTGGCTTGTTTAAGCAATTAGGAGGTTGGCTGACCAATAATCAGTAAAGGCCATAAGCAAACTTTTCCTAGAAGTGATAGAGATAAGAAGTGTAGTGCCAGACCGTAAAGTGTGTAGGCGAACAAGTTGGACTTAACGTGGGGAGATAAAACGTCAAGATACAATCACACTCTCGAGCAGAAAAAATAGACTAGCCATCCCAGTCAGCTAGGCTTCTATCTGGGGGTTCAAATCCCTGCTGAGGGTATTTTGGGGAGATCTTATTCAATCATTTCCTTCTAGTCTCCCATGCAAATGTGGGTACATTTAATTAATTAAGCTTGTTTAGGTATGAAGTATTTATGCTATTGGGTTAGGAATGAATGTGTTTCAATATAGAGGAAGTGCACCCGCATTCGCGTGGAGAGAGAATGGGAAAATATCACCCAATCATGATTGAGCCACGATCTCCCAGTCATCGGCAGACTAATATATTGCGATAGTGACGCCTTAGACCATGTGGCCACCTAAGTGGGATATTACCCATCCTCATGTCTAAAAATAACTAGATGATTAAAATAACATGACTAATCAAATCTTTAAAAATTACATAATTTAAGGATGGCTCCCTTGCAATAAAAACTATGGGCCATAGATACAAGCCTTAACATCCGGGTCATATTATTGAGCAGAGTAGAAACGAGCTCAATTCATTGCTTTATAAATCACCTTTTAAAAAAAGTCTTGAAATATTTTTTTCAAATGAATATCTGGGGAGGGTAGTGATAAATAATACTGAATACTTATTTTTCATAGAAAAAATTATTTAAGGTATAATTAGAGATAACTCAGTTTTGAAGATTTTGTCACTAATTATAATTAACCTATTTGAGAGAGTATGTAGCTTACGATTTTGTCGTAACATTTATTTGCATTTATTAGTAGGCAGGTAAAATAAAAAATAACTCTAATTTAATATGCTAAATTTAGCCACTGTGCTTTGATTAATTTTTAACTTTAAAGGCTAAAGAGGCAATAAAATATTTAAAAAGCAGTTTCATTTCGAAGACTAGAACAATTTTGACTATAGATATAACTGTTATTTTTATTACTGATATCACCGAGTCATATTACCTGTTCATGTTATATGTATATATGATAATATAATTGAGGAAGGAAGCATTAGAGAGGTTATCTACCAGCATTTTTATGTAAGGAGATGGGGAAACAATTCAGGAAAAACTACCCTCAGTAGACCCGACCAGGATTTGAACCCCAAGTGCTCCGCTATCAGCAAGCCAATTTACTACTGGAGTGACACCTTAGACCACTCGGCCAGTGAAGTGTATATTTGTTATTTAATATGATGTTTACAGTTTTCAAACATCTATAGGATTTACATAATTTCCAGAAATAAATGTTTTTGAGAATAATTTTTCATCCTATTGGTAGATTTTAACTTTAGTAATATCTCCATGGTGTCAGCCTGCAAGTAGGCTATACCAATTGAGAGGCTGCCGTATGTTGGTGAAGATAGTGCCAACATTTTTGGGCTGAGGGTGCCATGTAGTCATCACAACGAGCTCTTCAGCCTTCCATCTCAGTTTTATAGACTGAAACGGTACTTATTCATTCAAGTAGCTCCTCATTTGTCCTCACGAGGTTGATTTTTGTTCCGTTACAGACCCACTAATTCGCAGACAGAATTGGAAGCACTGGGGATCGAACCCGGTATTTCGGGATCTAAAGCCAGTAAATCTTACCACTATCTATACCACAGAGGCGGTAGGGTATCAACTACATAATTACTTACTTTGTGGCATAGGGAACACAAAAGTTCATTATCTTTAATGGTTTTAAATATATTTTACTTATCATCAGCCCCATGTCGTGGTCAAGATTGCTGAAGCGTTATGAAGGCTTATACGAAAATGAAAAAAGCAAAGGTGAGGCAGAGAGGAATGTTGTCAGACAAGTTGGAGAAAAACATGATTAAAGCAAGGAAATGCGATATTACCGAAAGTGTTCAACTTGGTTTTATAAAATGTCATGCGATAAATGGAGAAAACAACGGACTAAAATGGTGGTATGATGAATGGAAAGCATAGATGGTTCGTGTTTGCCGACGACATTGCGCTAGTAGCTAAATAAAATGCAGAGATAGTAGAGATATGGCCTTGGAGCTAAAGAAGAACGACAAAAATGTTGGATTACACATCAGTGAAGAGAAAACGGAGGTATTGATCGTGTCTAGGAGGGGAACAAATGGAGGGACCGTAAAGGCGTGAGATATGAAGCTGATACATCGGATACTGGTTCAATTACTGTAACAACATCAAGCAAAAGCTGAACAAAGGAATGCTGGCTGGATCCCGAAGCTAGTATAAGTCTAAATACCTTGTTTAGCTCCAGAAGTATCTTAATAAGAACCAAAATGAGGGTATATTGTGTGTACAGTAGTCTTGTACGGCTCAAAGATTTGGAGAACGACCAAGAAGAAGCATAGGAAAAGATTGATGGCCTTGGAAAGGAAAGCCATAGGAAAAATATGTGATCCGGTACGAGAGGAAGACAGATATATATAGAAAGAATGAACCAGGAAATATTAGTTGATGGAGCAATTGGATATAATACAAAAATATTGGATCACTCAGGATTAGATGGGCAGGACATTTAGACAGAATGCAAATGGAAAGACGCACAAGAGGAGTTGTCATGGACGGCATATCTAGTACTCAAAGACCTTTAGGGTGACCTAGAGCAAGCTGGAGTGAAGGTGTGGCAAGAGAGCTATAATAATAACTTTAGGAGCAATAAATATTTTCCATAAGGATAGCAAGGAATACATACAAATTCGTAAGGACTAAGTACGACTATTGAAAAGCATGGAAAAGCACGGTACTGAAGGAATATGATAAGGCAAAAATCTAAAAATAAAAAAAATCTCTCAAGTATTTTTTTAACATGGGTTGAGGTGGTTTTTTTTATGGCCATGTCTCTGATATTGATACCACAATGGTTCTTTTCTTAAATATTATTTCTTGGCGATCTAGATTATCGACAATCTGTATCTTTGATATCAGACTTATCAACGCTCTATTGTATATGTGTATATATGATTACGCTCTCCACCCAAACTAGTTAAACCTAACCTTTTAGCATTAATAAATTAACAATTTGAATGTTACTGATCCAATAAACAATTTAATTTCTATGGAAATGATTACAACATCCACTAGAAGCAATCATGGATTTACATTATAATGCAAGTGTAAGCAAAAGATAATCAATAATTACGTTTTTTACTTTTCTTGTGATTTTAGTTTTAATTTTATGAGTTTAAATTACTAAACTTTATATAATCAGCTATTATTTGATTTTCTGTCTTCTTAAGTAATATTAATAATAATAATAATTAATAATGATGATGATAATAATAATAATTTATTGTGACTAAACAGAATTTTTAAACGAGTAGGATATAATGTATTACACCCATTCATTTTCACAATGTCTACCTTTTAATTTTTATAAGGGAAACAAGAATTATGCATTAAGTGTGTTTATGTATCTTTCCCTCTTGAGCTAAGAGAACGGCCAAACTTGATCGACATAAAGGCTGCAGCTATATAGGGGAAAAATTAAACACGTTATCATGTTTGGCATCTGAAAACTTAAATAAACCATTAAAATACACAAGTAGACATCTTCCCTGTCACATATGGGATCTGTATCATTCCGGCTGACTGATCTCTCTGCTTGTTATTGTAGAAATTATCAATGGTGACAAATGACAGATCTTCACAGAAATTAATATAAATACAGTTGACAAATAATACACGAACACTGGTTAATCTTCTGTGACCAGTTGTAGTTAGTTGTTAATGAATATTTAAACATGAAACTGCACTTACCAATGTTGACAATGCTTCCTAGAGGAAATGCTAGACTATATAACAAAAGGCTCAATTTGTAGGCTAATACTGGGAAACTGATTTAATTATGTGGGAGAGCAGTAAACAGGAGACAGAGTTGAATCACCATGGAAGTAGGTCAGGGTTGTCAATGTTATTATATGGTTACCATGGAGGCTTTCCGGCTAAACCAGCTCTTTTTGGTGAGGAGAGAGGGCAGTTTACCCACAAGTAATTCCTGGATAATCTTTTTGATTCAAAATATTTTCTTATCCTCCAACCCTTGGTTATGGTTAAGATCAGGGCTGTTGAGTCGGTACGTCAAGCCTTTGACGCCTATGTTTTTCTAATGAACAACTCCCAACTTCTTTGTAAATGGTTAATGTATATTAACGAGTAATAATATATTTACTACAACTACAATACAGTTCATGAGAAGCTTCTTTGACATTGTTAACAAATATTTAAATCAATTTGTAAATCCAAATTACAAATATTGGTCATTATGAATAAAAAAGTATAAAATTATAATTATACATTTAACATATATTGTTATAATATTATAAGTTTTTATTTTGAAGCCGGAGTCGGTACACTTTAACTGACTCCAACTACAACTCTACCCAAAATTGTTTATGAATCAGACTTCACAGCCCTGGTTAAGATCCAGACTTTATGCTTACAACAGCAACAAATCATGTATGAGATACTTTGGTTAGAACTACAATTTGTGTGAAACCTGGCAAATGATTAATATAACTGTGATGAAATGAGTAGGGTCGTTTTCGTTGGTATCTTTGCAGGATGTGTTATGTCCTTCATTGTCAGACTTATTCAGTGACACTTTTTTTTAATAGCTTTTTAAATAGATTACTTTTGTTTGTGAATGTTTGTAGTAGCAATGTGTTCTAGTTGTGGTTCTTATGAGTGACTTTTCAATCTACTTTCTTACTTTTAAAGTTGTCAACTTAATTGTGAGATTATTGACATTACTAACTACTTGACACACACATTAAAATCATTCCTAACACCACAATTTTTAGCTTAACCACCACGCCAGTATAATGAACCAATAAACCCCCTCACCCCCGCCCCCAAAATAAAACAACACCAATATGGCAATTTGACTTAACACCAAGAGGAACTAATGTGCATAAAAATAAAATAAATAACAAGTGTGTCTAAAATATTCCTTAAGAGCTACATATAAATGCCCACGGTGTTCTATTATATATTCAAAACAACAATCACTACTATAAATGTAGGTAATAAATTAAAATTAGGCTATTTAGACAAACATTAAATAGGTAATATAAACTTAATATAAGGAATGTGAGAAAAAAGTTAATCATTACACAGGAATTAAATCAGGTTTGTAGAAAACCAAGGGTGTGCTCCAAAATTTGGGCTGGATGATATATACATAAATTTACATCAATTCCAAAAAGCAGTATGAAATAATGTGAAATATTTAATGTGGGTTATGCCGGGATCACGATCAACTTAAAGTAACGTTCACAAGTTAACTTAATGTATGTGTCATCACGATTCACGTAACTTAACGTAGCAACTTGAGCCAAACATATTCATTCTTGAGTATGATCTGTGATTTGTACTAGTTGTACAGTGATGATCTGTGAATGCTTAGAGTTTTCAATCGATATAATAAATATCTATTACAAATTTTGCTTTCCTAATTTAGTTTAATTATTTTGTTTCAATGTCTGAGCACTAGAACTTAAGTTAAACGGTAATCATTGGTCAGAATACCAACAAATGAATTACAGTCAACGTCATCCGCATAATGATTGGCTGGCTAGATCATGTGATAACCTTCAAGTGACGTTCACTTAAAGTAAAAGACCTCCCAGGACAGCTCTTACGTTAAGTTAACTGCATTGTAATCGCTTCCATTTAAATACACAAGGAGATCCTTTATGTTAAGTTACGTTAAGTTGGTCATGATCCTGGCATTATGGAAGGAAGTAACCTAAAGTCCGTTCACAATAGGTTTTTACCTGGATGACAGTTCGAAAATCATATGTTTAGGTTTTGGGTTGCCAATACTTGTAAAAGATCACTGTTTTGTTATAAATGTAAAGATCTTTAATTAGGTACCTGTTTATATTACATTAAAAATAACGTAAAATTTAAGTTTTATCATACTATTTCATTTTTTTAAATACTTTCTTTCTATCCAAACATAATTAAAAGTACTTATTCTTCATTTTGGAACGTTATTAATTTGGTGTAATATAGTGCACACATCAACATCTTTTAATACAGGCATCGTATTTACTTGGAAAAAAGATTTTTTTTTTTTACATACAATAAATGATTTTATGATTATTTTATCATATTTTGAAATATTTAACCGAATAAAATATTTTCATCAACTGCGTGTCTGCATCATTGTAAAAAACTTGTTTATCGTCATGTTCAACCGTATGGTTTAAATTTGTCAAGTCGCCATTTTGAAGCTATTTTCATAAGAAGATTTGTGAAAGTGGTGTGAATATTTTTTTAAAGTGGAATAACGATAAATAAGCTTTGTGTCCGACCTTAAATAAATATATAAATAATATTGTCCTAAATTACTGTGGTTAACTATCACATTAATATATTAGCATCTGTTTCCATTACAGTCATCCAAAGTGATATATGTCAGCTGTTAGCGTAGTGATATATTAGGGATTACTTCTAGTAACACTTCAAGCTGTCATCCAGGTAAACTTAGGTCGTGAATGAATTATAACTTAGGTTAAGCCTTGGTAAAAAAAACAAATAAACTTATCTCTTTCTTTCTCCACACTTTCATATTTTTATCACTTTTACAACTACACACAATTTTACATATTCTAAGATATTACTTTATGATATTATAAGACAGAAAAACACAAATATCAGCTAAATGTTTGAAAAATAAACTCATTAACCATGTATAGTATGTTGTTTGACGTAATCTATTAACTATCGTCCCTATCACAACAATGATTAATTTTACAGGATTTCCATTGTTTTCATAAATTTCTAGGGCATCAAGGAATTTTTGTTTTGTAAAACAAAAACAGTACGAGATATTATTGCAATAGAGTGATGTGAGAGTGCTAAGGTTTTAACTAAATATAAGCCTTCACAAATTTTCTGATGCTTTATAAGAATCTTTTGGACTTGATATATATGATATATATAATTTTTCCGCATGAAAAATGTTTTATAATCAATCATAACCATAGTATTAATAAATATACGGATTTTATTGCAAATAAAAAAATCCAAACTAAGCACATACTATTTTTAACAATGGCTGCCAGGTTAAATGTACTTACCAATGGTACCATGCGTCACAGTGGTCACAGCCAATCATAGGGCTTCCATCATCCTTGCCACCACATGCAGGGCAAATCCATACTTTATTACCATCAGCATCCTGAAATATTAAACATTTGTCGGTCAAATTTTCATAGGAAGAACCTTTTATAGAAAAACAAACACTACACAGACCAAATTGATAATATGGAAGTAAGCAAATGCTTGTACAATTAATTGTACACAAAGAGCTTAGCTCGGGAGATGGAAAACATCTAAAGCAGGGGCTGGCAACTTCTTTGGGCCCCAATCGAATTACAAATATATCAAAGGTCCTTTGATAACCCATTCGGTGTCTATTCAAACTTTAATTTATTCTTTTATATACCTCTTAACTTCATTTCTCGAATTCATTATTTACTCAATACTTATGTCTCCTTCTAAATATAAATAAATTATAGCATGAATAATATATGTATTGCATAACAACTATAGAACTATGGAACATTAGAAACGCAAATACTTCTTAATACTGCCTAGTCGGCAAAGGCAGAGTGTTTCCAATTCAACATCATTGTGGAATGTGATGATTTTCATTCTAATGTAGCAGAATTGAGATGATTAGAGACAGAATAACCTTCCTGAGATTTATCTTCAACATCATAAGAAGAAGATTTGTTTAAAACAATTCTTGCAACACCGTCTAGTTTTCCAAACTTAACAGAGTTTCAAGAAAACCCAACTTAAAAAAAAATGAGTGATGATTTTAAGTTGTTTTTCCGGCTCAAAGTTTTTGTAATCAAAATCATTAACCACACTTTTGAAATATATAAAGTGTAATCTCTTAAGAAAATTGGTTTCTCAAAATGAAAATGTTCCTGAAAATAGTTAAACCGCAGATATCATGTCAATGATTTTTTATCTTTACCTTGCAGTTCCAAATTTAGTTCATTCAAGTGTAGCCTCAAGCAGGAATGCAAAATATAACTTACTAGCCATCCCAAATCTTTCAGTTATGGATAGTAAATCATATTATCCATTTATTTGAGAAAATATCTTTATTTGAAGAAGAACTTTTTGGAATCCCTGAAAGGCTTTGCCTTTATAATTTTAGATGACAAACATACATGTGAAGAAGTACCTCTCCATATTGAGAGTTCAGTTCATTTGCGTGTAAGCTCACTGTAAATTCTTAACGCAACCTCCATGACATTTTTAATGATCAAGAGTTTTCTGCAAAGAGCTTGAGCATGAGTTGTTCACTAAGTTCCAAAAATGACTGAAAATGTTAATCTGTTGGATATCATTAAAGAAAGCCCTTATGAACGCCTGTCAATTAACAACCACCATCTCCAGTTATGTAGGTTAATTTTTGAATAGGAAACATCTCCTCAAGCATGCAATGTAATTTGGCAAAAATATAAGTTTGTTCCTGTGGTTGTTACAGTTATTGTATGATTAAAAAAAAATCCTCTTTACTTGAAAAATTGTTGAAGCTTGTTTTAACAAAAAAAATCTTATCTAAATTGTGACAAAACTACCACTTGATTAATCCATATGTAAAATGTTAGTAAAGAAAAGGATTCTAAATCTGCCTGCCTTAAATCTGTGACAATGAGCTCAAATATATATGTCACAGTGCATGGTGATAGTCGGACAGAATCAATAGCAGTTAATATTTTTTTCTCTATTTTGAATTCAGTAAATAGTTCTACAGCAGTTTTAGTAAAGGTCCTCCTTCACAAACCCACCATTAGTGAAATGGGTTGACCAATAAAACAGTCAGCTAGAGCTAATTCAATATAATTATAATAGATAAGATGAGTGTTACTAACAATTCAGTCTCTCCTTCTTAATAATGTTAGCTACGAAGTGCAAATATACCAACTTTTCTAGCTTTCAGTTAGGACACTTCCTATGAAAAGTGGACTGTACCCACACTATGAAGCATCATTATGTAACAAATAACTATGTTTCAATGTGGTTTATTTTTAAATATAGATATTTTCTGTATATTTTATAATCTCTTTAAATTATCTATCTAAAAGTGACATGAATCTATTATTTTATACAAGTATTTGCTATCTCTTTTAACAATATGCATTTACCTTGGGATGGGTGAAGATGCTAAATAAATATTATATTTAAATAGAGAGAGCATTTTTAA
The DNA here is from genome assembly GCA_902141385.1 of Timema californicum. Lineage (NCBI taxonomy): Eukaryota > Metazoa > Arthropoda > Insecta > Phasmatodea > Timematidae > Timema > Timema californicum. The sequence continues at coordinate 21,507 of CABFOW010001819.1, forward strand.
TAATACAGTTTTATGTATGGTAAAAAAAAAAAAGAAGCAACAAATCTCATGATCAATATAAAGGGCAATTTTAATAAATAAAAGTTATTTTACCTTGTTCAAAATAAACTTACAAGATTACATAATGTGATTAGAAAAGTGCTCTGAATTTACCCTGGAAGGTAGCAAGTTTATCTTGCTTGTTACCACTACAGTGTAGCTTATAAGATTGGAACTATAGTATTATAAATCAAGGTAAGACTCGCTACCTTTCAGGGTAGACGAAATGTACAACATTTTAACCCTTTCTCTTGGGTGTTAGTTGAATTCCCCCCTCCCCCCAGTACAGTGTCTCACTACCCATTCGAGTTATATGCTTGAGTAATAATTATGCTAATGGCTTAGGAAATGGGGGAAAGGTTGAATTTAGAGGAAGTGTACACACATATGCATGGAGGGAGAGTGGAAAACCATTTTTGGGGAAAACCACCCCCAGTTCACCCGACGAAGATTCAAACCTCGATCTCCCCATCCTCGGCAGTCTAGCTCAACACGAAACTAGCGTGTTAGCTAACCACGCCACTGAGGCGGGTATTTTAGCTATACTTTTGATATAAAAAACTAAATGCAGTAGTACACTAGTAAACTTTCAGAAAATATATTTTATATTATTATAAATGAGACCCTTTAATAATGTGAATCCTTAAAATTTAAAGATTAAATAAAATAACGGATTTGAGACTCAAATCCTTAAAAAGATATTTTTCTTTCTTTCAATTTTTCAATTGAAATTTGTTTTAAAGTTCTAATACTTCTTAATGGTGGTTCAGAGCCAACATAATTATTGGACAAACTCAACAACCAGGCCTCAGACCAGTAATTTAACACTTGACTAAATGTATGAACGTTATAACTGTAGTGTAATGTAAATCTTATTATTATGTAGGTACTTTATTTAATGATGGCAATGTCTTACTATGAATAATTTATCACCTAAACTTTAACATATTTATGTATGTTACCTACATGAATTTCACATTTATATAATAGTTCAGCATTATTTGTGTTTGATCTAAGAACGTATTACCCACGGATATGGGGGCTCTACTGTATTTATATTTTATATTATTCCATTATAATATTTATTTTTCCTGGGGTTCATAATTTTTCCAATATTTTGATTAAAATTTGAGATTCAAAATTAAAATGAAGATTTGGATTTGTAAAATAATGGATACAACACAACTCTATATAAAATGCTACGTAGACTATTTGCTCATTAGTTTGTATACTAAGAGTCCTGACTATCCAAACTTTGTTTTAACGGCAAGTAAACCAATAAAGTCCCCTATAATATTTGTTTTAAAGTATCCTGTAAGTAATTGACTTATCAAACAACTGCAGTGTCAGAATTAGTATCGCCAACGGTGGGTGTCTGATCCGCACACTCAACAAGCGCATCAAATGCTACAAAAATATTACTCCCACTTACTAGCTTATAAAGAAATGTATTATTATTGAGACATTACTGCTGAGCAATTTTGTATTTGCCTCTTATAATTTATAAAACATAATATAGACTTTATTTTGATTCTTACTAAATATACAATACTTTAAATAGCATATGTAAACTGTGTATTTCATGTGTTAACCAACATATTGGTTATCTAACACCTTTGCAGTCCTGTTTAAGTTGGACAAATGACACTTGTATGTTTACTATATTTACAGATACAAAACATATATAGTAAAAACAACTATGGTGCCCAAAATTAAAGATCATCATAATACTACTCTGATTTATTATATAAACACCATCTACCTATTAAATTCACCTATTCAACACATATACGTTACAATGTAAGTTTGAGTTTAGAATGGAATGTGAGATTAAGAGCGCATCTTATAAATGGGAACTGGGAAATTAGATACACGAGATTATACATGAAGCATAAAAGGAATCAAAATGAAGTTCTCTGAATTCTTAACTTGATGAATGTGAATTCGAGATTAAAGTAATACTTTTTTTAGACTCTTTTAAGATATTAAATTATTATTCCACTCATCTTTAGTACACAGTGCTCTGAAGACTACAGAAAAGAATATTCCAGGTACAAGATCAGCCTATCCAAGTGATGATAAAGATCACCTCACTGGTGGACAGCAAATGGATATAAACTCAGTTCATTGGCCAGTTTTCAAGAGTTCAATACTTGTTTCTTGTTAAAAATTTAAACTATTAACTTAATAGCATATTAAAAGTAATAAATATTGTATGTTATAAACATTTTGATCATGTTTCGAACAGATCAACTTTTTTTTTAAATATCAAATTTTGCTTTAATGATACTTGAGGAAAATTTACAAAACCTTAACTGAATATTGTTATATAAAACATTTTTTCATGTTGGTTTATGTTAACATACATTATAATATACTAGCTTTAAAAGTTTATCTATTTTCTTCTTTAAATATTTATTTTGGAATAGAACTAATCTTTGTCTAAAGCGAGAGAAATATCCAATCCGGACAGCACACTTACCTGAGTGATAACAGAGTAGAAATTGTTTGAACGATGGGGGGAGGGGGGGGGGGGGGGAAAAAAAAACAAAATTTATTTTTAAAAACAAAATTTCCACGCCCCCGAAAAGATTTTCGGGGTGNGAGAACAACAACATAAATTCATTTTTAAAGACAAACTTTCACTGCCACAGAGAAGATCTTCAGGTGAATAGAGTCAGTGAAATGATGGTCTTGATTGGACTTGGACTGCAAGATTGACTGTAAACCAAATAATGTGTTTGTGTTTTTAATTTAATAATATCTACTCCAGTTATCACTCAGGTAAGTGTGATGGCTATCTCTCCCAATCCAAACAATGATTTAAATGTTGTTAATTTTGAGAAATACGCGGCATATAGAGTTGACACAGCACCTGTGAGTTTACTATAGTTCACAGAAATACGCACTTTCAAACAACTCAGGCATTACCCATACCATGCAATTAGCTGTAAGCAAACCCATCAGGACAACAACCAAACATAAAAAGTGAGTTATTAAATGTCAGTTATAATCACAGTCACATGTTTCTCAAATCACGCTAAAAAAATACTGGATGGTTATATAAAAATTTTACAGTTCACTTTAGAAACTTGGTATGCATAGAAAAATATAACAACTTATTTTTTGTGGCTGCAAAAGCACTAACAAAAATTACCATTAATAATTTAATTTGAGCTGTTTTGTGAATTGAGGTGCTAATAAGTAAAGTAAATTATTTTAAAAACCAAATCTTACTTACTACTTTTTACAGTTAGAATGATATAATTTACAACATTTTTGTGAAAGCTTTAAATTAAAACATGTGACTAATAATTGTGATGTACTCACTTCATCTTCAATGAAATAGTTTAGTTGTCCAAACTGTTCTATTTGTCACTTTCACAAGTTTTGTAAAATCACTGAAATATTCTTACCAAAGCTAACTTCTTCGGTTTTAAAAATATGTATATATAGATGTTAGTTAATAATGGCTCCTAATTTACCTTCTATTAAGCTTTAGATCAGTGCTACACATGTGATAAAACTTAAAAATACTAAGCCCCAAACTTTTGATACAAACACATTATTAAGAGTTAATTCATATCAGCCAAGAAGGGAGATATGCGGGCATGGATCTAAGAATGTCAACTATCACTTTTTTTTTAGTATAAATGCATCTTTTCAGACATTCAACAAAACAAACCTATATTAGTGTCCTTTTCCTGTGTTTGTCCTTTATGTTATAACTTTTACATGTTCCTTTCTATGTGCCCTATCATTCTTTACCATTTTCCTTTTTCTCCCCTTTTGTTTTTTGGTTTTCTCTTTTAGGAAGTTGCGTTGCACGTTTCACACTCCTCCCTGATGAGTTCCGATAGAATGAAACCTTGGTTGGGGGATTGGGCGGTGACGATCAATTTTCTTTAAGAGGCATCAATTATCTCTTTGTCCATTGGCAGCAGTGTAAAGTGTGAACTGTGTTCTTCTTTTAATTGTAAAGGCCATATTGTGTTTGTCCCCCTTTTATACGTTTCTATTCACTTTTCCTATATCTTCTTCCAAATATAATACAATTTCCTCATAAAGCGAAAAGAGGTTTTCCTTATTGAGTTATATTAGTGACGAGTCATAAATGATCATATTATTGTATATGAATTATGTAAACTATGCTACATACCATACTAGCGATCTGAGTCACAGATGTTTGAGGTGTTGTGTGGCAGCCGAAGTCAGATAGTCCCCCCTCCCCCGACATTCCTAAGGCTGTGGTTAAGTGCAATGAATCCCCTGCCGAAATTAAATTATAGCTTCACGATTGTTTTAGACAATGACAATATTTTTTTAGAGTTTCACTCTTTGTATTGAAAGTAGTTAACAAATTATTTTTAAAAATGCCTCAATTTATTTACTTAACTCCAGAGAAGTATGTATATCAAATTTAATATTATTATGAAATTAATCTCTAATTTGGAATACATCATAAATCAGATGTTGAAAATTGATAATATAAAGAGTGCTGTGCAAGTATGATCACAAGGCCCAGGGTAGAAATGACATGCTAAACCAAACATCAAGCGTTTGATTTATATGCCCAGATGTAATTTTCCAAAATGTATTAAAAAAAAGTGTTAGGCAGTTACTATTCTTTATCTGAAGTATTATCTTTTACTGTTAGAATATCTTTATAGAATTTATTTGTTTTTATGAGATTTGTATATCAACAAAATAAAAACATTACTCTTTAAAAAAAAGATTAGCTCAAATGCAGGTGACCATTATAGATTTTAGAGCAGCTTAAAATGAACCTTGAAAATATTTATTTTATTGTTGCAATTTTCATTTTTCCATTGTTATATAAAAACCATTTATATTTATTTGATGTCAGACATTTTTCAAATGTAAAGGAGTTATAAAAGTTCAAAATTCACTAAATGTATCCATTTAAATTTATTAAGGACAAGAAACAAAATAAAAAATAAAGAGGTGAAAGTTTGTAAATCAATTTTTGAAGATTAAAAGTGTTCTTAATATGCGTTTTGCAAAAAATGTGAGTTTAGGAATATTAAAAATTTTGGAGCTGCCACCCGAGAGATTTTAGTAAATGCACTGAATTGAATTTAAGTTTGGAAAAAATGAGCAACCACTATTGATAAACATTTATACTTTTATTTTATCAGTTCTAATGCTTAATGGAAGTTGACCATAATTTTTTAAAATCTATATTACACCTGCCAAACAATATTTTATTCAAACTTTAACCAATTCATTTAAGATTGTGAACAATTTTATAATATTGTCAAATATTTCAATTTCTTGTGGTGTGATTAGTGTTGTCATAGTATAAGTCATCTGTAAGTAGTGTGCTGATGTTAGTTTATAAAAAGTACATTAAATATGCAATAGTAGAAAGGTGAAAAGAGGTCTACCGGTAAGCCAAAAACTTTATTGTAAATGAATAAATTCCTATAGTTTGTCTTTTTCCAAATAAATACCTTAATAACATAAAAATAAACAAAACATAAGCCAGTTTAAGTCCTCAATACCTATTCGATAACAAATAGTTATACAAACTCTAAGATTTTTTTTTTTGTATTAATGACATGTTTGACATATGGACATTATCAACTTAATCTAAAAGTGTGAGATAAGGAGGGTGATTAAAAATAAGTGCAAAAACATTTTTACCAAAGGATGGAAGACCAATTTAAAAAAATGTGGTGAATCCTGTTGATATTTATCACAATATTCCTACTTATTAAGAGTTCAATATTTGAATGATCTCTATCATTTAGGAATGGAAAAAAATTCAAACAAAGTATGAAATACTTAGCTTTTCAAATGAGTTAATTTTGCTACGAAGTCCTCAATTTGTGGTGAGCATAAAAGTAATGTTAAGTTGATTAGAAATCTTGAAAACCTAATCAGCTTTTTATGCTCATTACACTTTTTATATCATAATTAAACATAATAGTATTATATATTCTATTTATATTATTTTATAAAAAAACTAAGATGAAAAAACAGTTCAAATAGGTAATGATTTCAAACCATTTTAAAATTAAAACTGGAGCAAACTAAATAATTTATGCACACCAGAGCCAATATTTTAAATGGTTCAGGAACTTAATGCATCCTAACCTAATTGACCATCCCTACTTCTAATAAGCTGAGAAAACATCTATTGAGAGTGCAGGTGTGACAACCCTACAAGAAACACTATACATTGATAATCTCCAACTTACCGCCGATAATGTGTCCTGGCGTTTTGATGGTCCAGCCTTGGCTGCTGTTACTTGCTGTGCAACATTTGCAGGAAAATCCACACGAGTCTCTGGGTTTAGCTCTGAATCACACATGGCGAGGAGATGGTTATCGGGCAACAAGGGTCCGAGTCACACTCATGCACTTCAAGCCAGCGGCCAATTCAAGACAATTATTAGCGGGTGGCTTAAAAAAAACAGTGTGACTTTCCACAGCCTACACACTTTATTGGATATGTTTCCTAATAATACAACAAAATTTGGAATGTGTGCAGTCTTTCAACCGTGGTTCTTGGAAAAAATTAAATGTAATAAACATTTCTGTACCCTTAGTTAACACAAGTTTTTGGGATTACCTTCAGGAAGACATTTAGATTAAGATGATTGAAAGTGACTTTTGTTTAATTGTATCCTAAGTTAGTAAGTGTGTTAATGAAATATCATTCTTTTAATCTTGTGGATTACAAGAATATATTCAATGATAATGTCATCCAAATAAACACTATACAGTATAAAGACCTAATTGATAAAGTATGTTAATTTTTATTAATGAACTGTGGAAACTCAAACTGCATTTGCTAGCATAAAGGTTAGTGATTCACACACCAGATATGTTACATAGTTTGAAACAAAAGTTAAATTAAACAATCTCAACCATACAGTGCATGCTTTGAACAGAAACCCCCCTCCAACACAAAATGCAACTTATATAGCTTTTTCTAAACCAAAATAAAATACACCCAAACAACAAAGAATGCAAGCAACATTCACTTCAAGTACAATCAGAGGTAACTGCAGATGTGTATGTATGATCTAATAGTTGGTCAAGTGATTCACACACCCAAATTTGACTTAATTTGACTAGGTTCAGTACAAGATAGCTTCTTTGGGAATTTTTTTCCACAGCGTGGCTTTAAATTATGTTTCTAAGTGAATGGCGGTATGTTTTCAAGGAAATTTTCCGATATTACAGAGAAAAATGACAATATTTAAATTGTGTTTTCGTAGTGAAAAAAATATGGTGCATGTTTATGAGAACATCCAATCTGAATTGAAAAATATGCTTTGGGTTCATTTTGCTGTAAAAGTTAGATTAATAAATCACCATAAACATTGCAAGGTTTTTTTGTGCATTGTGTCTTACAACCCATTCGGTTTATTGGTGTACTTACTCTAAGAGGGTAGGGATGACTGTGTGTATTTCCTAACTAAGCTCATTTTCTTACATTATTTTCATTAGAGAGCAATTTTAAATTTTGGTTTGTATGTGCCTCACCAATTGGTTATATTTTATTAATAAGATCTCTATAATAGCTCTTAACGATTAAGTGACAGTTTATCAGGAAATTATTCTTGTTGGCTCACTTGATTTAAATAAAATCAAACAATACATTAACTTGAGATTGGTCACTTTACTCAAAAGTACAACTTGAGAGAACTGTAACTATTTATTAATCACCTTCATCAAGTTGCCTTAACATCAGCACAGTTTTTTTAAGATAATTGTCTTACCACCCACTCAGGTTATCGGCTTATATACTAATTACACTAATGGATTAGGGATGAAGAAGGTTAAATTTATAGGACATGTACCTGCATTTGCATGGAGAGAGAATGTGAAAATATTTAGGAAAAACCACTTTCAGTACATCCAACCAGGATTAAACCACAATCTCCCTGTCATCGGCAGTCTTGTATATTGCGAGAGTAGTGCCTTAGACCATAGGTTTGTTCTTTTTATCAGCGAATAATATAGTACTACGAGTATTTGAAGGAAAAAGAAGGAGTTTAGTTAATTTGAAATAATTATTATATTACACTATGTGCAAGTTTGAGTCAATATTTTCTACGCTTTAGAAAATATAAATTTTTAATAAGAGGTGATAGTTCAAAAAGGCATTAAATGGGTTAGGTCAAATTTTCAAAAGGGGGGCCTTATCTGACTTATATAGATGCTACTGGATCTACTTCCACATATGCATTTGTCCAATCATGTGCTCCTTAGATGTCAGTTTTGAAAACGTAGCATTAATAATTAAGTAAAATGTAATCAAATTTGTTTATAAAAAAGTGTGCATTTTTAAGAGGCCTTTACTTTGAAAATTGGACAGTGCCATTGAGGCTTGTAACGCCAATCGTGGCATCTTGAACAGAACACTAAATGCTAATCATTATTTCACAAAAGGGGTGTGTTTGCTATTTTTTGGTGCTAAATGTTGTAGTGCCCATTAAAGCTAATCACAATCCACCATTTAAGAATGTAGGATGAAAAAGATAAGGTTTAAGGAGATCCTTCAGGATTCTCATAGACATAGGTTGGAGAAACATCTTCAGTACATCTGTCTGCGGTGAACCAAATACCTAATTGCCAGATCAGAAATGAGACCGCCAGTCAAACACCCTGGCACAGAGCTAGCCTGAATGGTGATAAAGGATGCTACAGTTCTTAATAATCATTATATTTGGTGTCAAATATAAAATGTTAACTTTCCATTTTCTTACTTAGCATTAGAGTAGTGCCCTGCTCATATTGTGGGTTAGATACCAGTAAAGCGGAACATAGCCTTTTTTAACTTTCAAATGAGTATAAAATCATAACATGTTTACAGTATTATATATAAAATGTGCATTAGCTTATTCAGATGAATGAAAACAATCAAATAAAACCAATCAAATTAAAATCGATTGGATGATCATTTGAGAGTTAATAGTTAAAATCATTTGATATTGCCTATCACTAATATATTTAGACATAAAATGGTGTTACACCAAAACCCTGGAAGAGTGATATTCTTATATATATGCTTTGATTTTTCAGTACTTTATTGTAAGATAAAACTAAAAATAAATAGAAAAGTGACATTAGATGTGTTAAAAATAAGACATACTAATGCAGAAGTCCTGGTGTTGTTAAATTCATGCGAACCAATCATGAAGTATGTTTATAAAGATGTTATACCAGAGTTTCATAAATTTTCCTATAAATGAAATTTAAATTAAACCCACTAAAAGCAAATTTTACCACCTGGACTCAAATGAATCTATCAAAATAGGAATAAACTTTGGAGAATGAGTGAATAAATATATGTTTATCTACAAAACTACACATTCTTTCCTGCCCCTAAATTAAAACTACTGTATTACACACAAAGAATGAAAACCTAGTTTAAACCTAACATGCTTATAGCAAACCAAACATCACCCACTACTAAATACAGGTGCTTGAATTATTAGATAATTAGATCATACATATTAATTGTATAGTTCTAAAAATGATAAAATTATCATATTGAATATGAACGAGTGATCACTCATTTATTTAAAATTTAATGTAGCTAAAGAAAAAAGTTTCCTCATGCTTAGTAATTGTTTGAGCACTCAATGCTGTTAGATTATTAACAACCAAACATTCCAAAAACTTATAGTTCCTCCAATGTTTATAATTTTTTCCAAAGATTCGAATTCTGATTCAAGATTACAAGTTAAAGTGGAGATTCGGATTATTAAAATAGTGGATTTGACCCAATTCTAATAATTAATGAGTTTATACTCTTAACAGAAGTTAGGGGTGAACTTAGGAATTAATAGCATGTACTTCACCCCATGAAAACCTAAAAACTATTGAGAATTTTTTTAACCATGCTAATCTTCTAATAAAATTCCCCCAACTTTCCCAGGTTTTGCAGACCAAACATTAAATTTTTTCCGAGTACGGTACGGTACCTTATTCTTAATTTTTCTTGGTAAATGATGTTATTTCCAATTATTACATTGATCACATATTTAAAAAAAAATCCTAGCTGCTACTAAAGGTCAACATTTTTATTAATTTCTTTTTCCAGCTGGGAAAATAATCTAAATATCCAATCATCTTACCAACACTGCACAATGCAGTTTATAGCTTGCAATAATGTTTGATTCAATGTTTTAGCCTATGCATACTTTTTAATTTTGAGAGGAAAAAGAAGTATATCATGATGTCATTTTATTAAAAAAAAAAGTTTGGAAAGGTAATATTTAATACTAGTTAAGCTCTAAAATCATTATAAATGTTTAGTTACACTATTTCAACCTGTCTATTCCCATAATTCATACATAAAATCTCACCCCCACTCATCAGTGCTAGGCAATCAAGGAGTGTTCCCTGATCTTAAATTTAGAGTATATATTATGTTCAGTGCATCTATATATTTATAACTTAACAAGTAAATATAACTTGAAGCATCTTCATAAATATAGTATGTGAAAAGGGCTTGAAGGGAAATCAACAGACTAGCTAAAATGTTATACACACATTAATGTAATACTAAAGTTTCTTTACTAAACAGGGCTTTTTCATAAACTTGGCAGACCTAGTCATTTTTCAGTATCTTCATAATTATGACCGACTATTCGTATCGTGATTAATAATTCTACATTCGTATAATTCAAATATGAATACTCTGTGAGCCTTTGGATATAACAACTTAATCTTGGCTGCAGTTGTAGTAAGTTACTTCAGTCAATTTAGTACAAGAAAAAATTAAATTTTATAGAATGATTATTTGTTGAAATAGGTTAATAATACTTGCACTTATTAAGATTTATGCTGAATTTGTTTCCATTCTCATAACGAAAATGTGTCGAATTTATATTTTAACTTGGCATTTATAAAGGATTTTTATTTTAAATGTTTGCAAAATTCCAGAGAAATTACCCATTTTACCAAGGGTGATAAAATAAACCTTCTAGGACATTTTATGTTTCCCAGTTCGCTTATTAAAAAAACTATATATTTGTAATATTCCAGTTTTACAAACAAAGTTAAGGCTTTGTAGATAAATCTCTTACCCTACACCAAACAAATGAGGTTTAGTACCTACTTTTAAATTAATATAATGAAACTCTGTTCTGGGAAGAATAAACAATTAAGAAAGTCTAACAGAAATATAGAATGTGGAAGAAATTGAAGACATTTATAAAAAAGAAAAGGAAGAAATAAGTGACCACCTACAAATTAGGAAATGTTGTTATAGCTACTAAAATAGTATTCCTAAACCAGTGTTTGATAAACTTCTGGCCCAAGGACTGAGTTTCTGAGTTGGACTTTAATCCTGTGATAAAATGGTGATGTATAATATTTTTTACAGTATTTTAATCCTATAATTTATCTTATCGAGACGACTTTTTGTCAATTGTTAAAATTTCTGCAAGAAAAATATCTAAGTACATGTGAAGATATAAAAAGTAAGGACATGTCAAATTACAAGAAGATACTTGACATATTTTAAAAATATTTCAATAAAGAAACTCATTAGTATATCACACAAAATTTAAAAAAATGCAACTTACAGGTTATACACAAATTAATTATGATAGTGGAGTATAAATAAATGAGGTATAATTTAGAGGAAATATATCCATACTTATGTGGAAAAATAGTGACAACTTTTTAATGTAACACCACTATCAATGTACTTGAGTGAGATTCAAACCCAGACCACCATGTCCCAGGTCCAACCAGACTAGATGAGTTTGGCATTTAGTATGTGGGTTGTGGCAGGGGAAACTAATTTAATCGTTACCTCATCACATTTTTTAAGGATTCCATAAAACAAACAATTTTTTAATCAAAATTATATTGTTATTCTCGCTAAGTGTAATGTATTAAAGAACGATTAAATAATTTAATGAATTTTTTTTAGCTTGAGTTGATATACGAAGTACTGCCGCATTGCCAACAAAGAATGGAACCGAAACCATTCACTGTATTCTCGCAAATGCTAGTACTTACATAGTAAAACGCAAGCGGTTCTTTCGGAGGATCCACTATAGATGTGATTTTCTTGTGAATCTGTTTAGTCTCAGACTTCTTCAGGCTTGGACCAGCAGAACTAATTGATGGTGAAGGAACTACTGTATCCAGACACAACTCTGGTTTAGGTAACGGAGTCTTACTTGTCGACTTTGGTTTGGGAGGACGAGTAAGTAACGCAGAGATTCGGGCTAGTTCTGGAGACTCGACACGTTTGGGAGCCACATCCTCTGTGCTGGGGAAGTGTTGAGGCTGGTCGGTTTCAGTTTCTTTCTTTATCACTGGTTTAATAAAGCTGGAAAAATATATTGGAATATAAACACAGTACTAACATAACAATTAAATACAGAAGAATGTACCTGGAGTTTCCTGGAACCAAACTAATTGAGGACATCAAACTAAAAGGAGTGTATGGTGCTAGATGTCTTTTCAAGGGGATATAACATGGTACTCTTGCATTAGACTAGACCACCAATGACGAGTAGCGATCAAGGTTCATATCTGAGATTTTTTTTCCAAAACTGGTTTTCCACCCACCCTCCCATCACACAAATGAGGGTACACTTCTTATAAATACAACCGCCTTAATCCCTAAAGCCATTAGCATAATTAGTACATAAGCGTATAACCCAAATGAGTAATAAGATGTGATGCTGAACAAACTAGTGTAAATAAAAGTTGCACCTTTTTTATAGTGAATATGGGAAAATCCCAGAAATTTGATCAAATTCCCTCGAGACCCTCTCTGTCTTGCTAATGTGTATTAAAATTAAATAATATTTACTGTAAATAATTTTTTAGTAAGAGAGTAGTAAATAATGGCAGACAAAGAAACTTCTATAACTAAATGTATTTCTATTTGCTCATTGAAATGAACATATTATGTTCTTCTCTCAATGTGTTTAGAGTATAAATTTAATGATTCCGATTTTTCTAAATTCAGTATTTTAAATTTTAACCTTGATTTAAATTTTTAACTTTTTGTTCTAATCCTTTCCAATGAACCCAACATTACATTAAAAAAATAGGTTATTTGTTTATATATTGCATAGTGTTTAGTCAAAACCACTATTTTACAACAATGAATCTTAAATCCGAATCCCAAATTACCTTAGAATTCCGAATATTGACAAAACTTATGAACATAAGAGAAAATATAAATACAATAGAATGATAGAAAATACACATAATAACTAAATCTTAACATCCTTTCTTATAATCCATTCGTTATAAAATTCATACATTCAGTTAAGTGTTAAATTACTGGCTGCTAAGTTCATCCTATAATTATAATTGGTTTTGAACCACCAATAAGCAGTATTAGAGCTATAAAACAAATTTCACTTGAAAAGTTGACTTTCTTTTTTAAGGATTTGAATCTCGAATATCCTTAAGAATCTGAAGGATTCAATAATCCCGTCCCTAATATTATACTATAATATGTTTGTAAAAACAAAAACAAACAAACTAGGAAGCGCAAGTTAAATAGTAAAAATAACTTTTACAAAAATAGCCAAGTGTGAGTTGCGCCAAATCACTAGACGATTTTACAATTTGCTGGTACTTAAGCGAAATAGAAAAATAAATAGTAGCGGTCAGGACAAATTACACCATTCTGAATACTGCAGTTTTAATCATATGCCAGAACTTTAATTCACTCAGATTTCAGAGTTTGGAATCAAAGTATCTAAAATCTTTGATTATTTTGATAGCAGTAAGAATTGAGAATATTGATGTGTCAAGGAATCCTTGTTGATTATTTTTAGCGCTGTGTCTTAATGCCTGTTCAGGTTTTATGCATTTGTACTAATTACACTAATGAGTTAAGGATGAGAAAGGGTGAATTTTAAGAAGTGTGTACACATTTGTGTGGTGAGAGAGTGGAAACCCCTTTAGAGAAAACTACCATCAGTACACCCGACTGGGATTCGAAACTTGATCTCCCTGTCATTGGGAGTCTAGTCTATTGCGATACCGATGCCTTAGACCATGCGGCCACCAAAGCAGGTAAATCCTTAGTTAAATAATCTTTATGACTCAGGGTAGCGATATGAAAGCTTCGCCATATTTAGAAATAAATGAAATTGGTGTGAAAACATTTAAATGCTGTCATTAAACTTAACTTCGGTTAGAGTAGATACATGCTTACATTTTTCGGGTTGGGGCTTCATCAGGAGTAAGAGGCCTAGGATCTGGTGTAAAAAGTTTCAAAGTGATCTTTGGCACGATTACGTCAGTTGTGCCAGATGGCACCTTTTCCTGCTGCACCTGCAAGTAATAATAAACTTTGCTCCCTGCTGATGTCTATATTAGCTTAAGACTTTCTTTTAGATCTAATCAAGGGATATTTATATCACAAAAACTGTAAACAGGCAGTATACCAACCTTCAGTGGCTTTAAAAAATAAAATAAAGTTAAATATTAACATTTAGTAAGCATATGCTTGTACAAAAAATTGAGCATGACTATCTAAGCTTGGAAGATTTAAATGATCTTTAATATGGGAAAAGCCGCATCAAATATCATATTCGTAAATTTTGATAAATGACAAATGGGCACAGGAATCGGTGTCTAGGTGCCATTTTTTAAAATTTACTAATTTAATATTAACTGTACATAAAAAAATGTTCTAGTTTACTTCCTCAAAAATCAAAGCATTGGTTTGTGAGAACATTGCCATGATTTTTCCATTACATAACTAGATAGTGTGCATTTATAATATGCACATATATCTGTTTTTCAATTCAACCCTTCAGTCCTACAACTTGCTGGGTCCATATGATAAGGTAAAAGGGGAATGTACATATAAATGATAGCTTTAGAATAAAACCTCATGAGAGGTGTTTATTATGATCAAGTATTAACATTGCTTGAGATGTGGAGAAACTCATATGAACAGTCAGTAATTAATGGGTGCTGAAGGAATGCGGTATGAAAGGGAATCTAATAGGTCAATGTGAAAGAAGTGTTCTAAGTTGGTTTGGGCATGTTGAGAAGATGAGTTGGGATCAAGTTACGAAACACATATATTATGGTAGAGTTTGTGTGGACTAAAAGTAAGGGGTAGGCTATATAAGACGTGGCTAAATATTGTAGATGAATGTGTGAAAAAGAGAAACATTTAGAGTTTTTAGAATAAAAGAGCATGTAAAGATGTCGATGAAGCGGCGAGCGTATACAAGGATAGGGAAGTGTGGAGAAAGTTAGTGAGAATGGATTAAGTATGGAGTTGTTTATTGAGCTACATGAATAGTGTTTTGCCTACCTCGAAGGAGAACTGCGTGATTATGTGTATGTGTGTGTGTGTGTGTGTGAAAGAAACTGCACATTTGATTGGATTAAATGGATAAGTTGTAATCATTTTATTTGAATTGTATTGTATTGTTAAACCAATAATTGTTTTAAAACATTTGTTTGGTCTTGTATGAAATTTGATATAAGACAGCACACATATCAATTGTATAGTAGATGTTTTTTAATACAGTATTGTGTTGTTAATTCAAACTAACTGGAACAACATATAGTTTTATATTTTCAGATAATATATACAGAGTCTTGAATAAAATATTTTTGTTATTCTTGTATGTAGGTGCATTTGTAACTAATTCTATCAAATCAAGAACACAAAGAACTAGTTTCTGAACAAAGGATGAATATATTAAAACTTAGTATAGGCTATACAAATACCTATTATATTTACCTACTTAATAATAAAAATGTACTTAATTACTTACTCTATGGCATTAGGAACTCGAAGTTCATTGCTTCAATTACAAAAGTACCCCACCTATCCCTATCTTGAGCTAGTTCTATCCAGTTCAACTCTTTACACCCTGTCTCCCTCAGGTCTATTCTAATGTTATCCTCACATCTGCATCTTGGTTTTCCTAATGTTCTCTTTCAATTGGGTTTGCCAGTTAACATCCTGAAGATGGTTCTAGATTCTTTTATTCGTGTTGCATGTCCTGCCGATTTTAATCTACAATACTTGATTATCCTAAAATGTATTAAGATGAGTACAGGGTATTTAACTCATCATTATGTAGTCATTGTATAGCTCCATCCCTTTTTGAACCAAATATCTTCTCAAGCACCTTGTTTTTGAACACCAGATTTTTGTTTCTCTGTTATTCCTTGAAAGAAGCCGATGTATCAACAACTTACTTGCCGAGTAATTGCATGCATTTTCCGAATGTTTTTTCTTCTTAATTTAAAATCTAATATCGTTATTGCTAGTTAAAATGTCCTAAATATTCAAACTCATTAACCCTGTTGAATTATATGTTGTTTGAAATAATCTCTAAGTTTTCGACCAATCACTAAATTATATTTTATAGTGTTTCCACATGCGTATCCTAATACCTGCATTGTACCATTTAATGTCAACCCATCCCTACTCTCTTGCATTACCTTATTAACATACTCTGAGGCTAGATTAAGAGGTAATGAGTAAAGTGCATCTCCTTGTTTCAACCCATTATGTGTTTTGAAAGTATTTGATAAGTGACAGCCAACGCATACTCTCACATGTGTATGATGATAGCATAGTAGTTTTAACTATTTTTAGGTGATTATCTTGAACTTACTTGCCAAACGGCAAAGTTTGGTATCACATTCAGAAGCATTTCTTCAACTATACAAATTGATTTTATAATGAAACAATAATTAAGATCAATACTTACAGGCTTATCTTTCTTTTTTTCTGTCTTGTTTTTTTTACCACTGGGACTTTTAACCTTTTTGTTAGTTTTTAACTTTTTTTCAGTTTTCACTTTGTCTTTTTTATTTTTTTTCCTTTTAACTTTGTCTTTGTCCTTTTCTTTTTCCTTCTTCACCTTTTTATGTTCCTTGATTTTCTGAATAAAAAAAAATATTGTAAAAATTAACAGTTGGTAAAGTAATAACTTAATATATTTTTTTAAATTTATAATTTGTATGTAATAAAAAAGATATAAATATACTATGCCTGATTTTATAGAACATAAAATATTGACCCCACTTAGATTTAAATCAAAGTATATTTTCAAAGGTGGCATTGTCTAAAGCATGGTACATCAATAATTGTAAGCATGGCAACAGTCAATGGAGTAGTTAAATATGGTCATAATATATTAATTTAACTAGCCATTTCAAACAAAAATTGTCATCAGTCTTTTTTTTTTATAATGGATGTTGTAACTGGCATCAATGTAGGGTGTAGAACACTTAAGTTTGGTCTTTTACTACCTGCCAGCGCTATCCACATTTATTTAGACTAATGGAAAGGGATGAACATGGTAGATTTTAGAGCCACAGCAGCTTTCATAACTATTATAGGTATTAGTATTGGAGCTAATAAATTGTGTTCCACAATAATTCTCGTATCTTTATAAATTTCACCAATATTTATTAGTTTAATAATATTAGTTATTAGTCAGCTATTTGATTTTATGATTATGTTCTTTGAATGTTTATCTTGTTTGCTGTGTAAGGGTGAACAACTTGTTTAAAATGTTCAGCAAAGAAGACAAAATAATATTCATAGTGAAAATGACAACAATGCTTTTGCTTAATTTTGTAATTTTTTTTAGCATAGTGTCTTATTACCCGTTCGGGTTATGCGCTTATGTACTAATTACACTGATGGTTTTAGGGAGGTTATATTTATAGGTGTACCCGCATTTGGGCAGAGAGAGAGTGGAAAATCAATTTAGAAAAAAAAACTCAGTACACTCGACCGAGATTCGAACCTCAATCACCCCGTCATTGATAGTCTAGGCTACTGCGAGAATAGCACGTTAGACCATGCGACGACCAAAGTGAGTAGTTTAGTATTTAATAATGTTCAAACATACCTAAATTTTTTATTATACTGTTCAACTATAAAGTAATTCTCTAACTCTATATTTATACAGGTCCAACGTAGTATTTCCTTAAGCTAATGTGTAATTTAGGGTCAGCCATGTTGGAAAGGTGACCATACTGGAAATACTGGTAGGAGTAAATTTAAAATAAAAAGGTTTTTTAACTACTGGAACATATAGGAACATGTGGGAAAACTATTAAAATTTTCAAAAATTGTCATGCAACCACCTCTGGTTGAATTCATATGTAATGACCCCTCTACTATAGTGTACACTCACAGGTTATTAGGAATTTACATAGTAACATTTATTATCTGCTCTACACAATTCAGGAAATAATTTTTATGTTTGTCAATAAGTGCTACTTTGTGCTCTATTGATTAATGTTACATCTTCGCACCAGCTATTCTTAAAAATATCACTGTGGGTTTTTCAAGATTTTGTGGGAATTTTACTGCGGTTCCTAATGTTACACCTTGCACAACTGCATGAATGCTTCAGGTCTTTTATATTCGATCTGCATCAACACTGACATGGTAAACCTACTACCAAGCCAGTGGAGTGCTAAACATAGCTGCTGTTAGAGTTGCAAAGCTGCACTATTATTTATGAGGTGATTCAAGTAAGGATCCATATCTAAAGTAACCTTTCTAATTTTGGAGATTAAATTATAAATATTTCATTGTTTTCAAAATTAGTTGTTAATGACCAATTTATTCAACTAGATAGATTTTTTTTGTGATGGAGGTATTTGCTCCATCTTCAGAGGAATATTATGGATTGAAAAACAAAAAACCTCCAAAATTGTTTTAAATATATGGGAAATTGTTGTTTTATTAATCACAAGACATTAATAAGAAATTACTAATTTATTATTGGCAATTTTTCATTAGTCTAATATTTCAATAAAAAAACAACTAATATCTTTGTTAAAATCTACTAATAATATTAGATAATTTACTAACATATATTATTAATACTGTAACCAATGTAATTGTGAAACAAAATATCATAATATTAGAGAAAAATATCGAGTTATTAGGCTACTAATAATTATTAGACTAATATAATTGTGAAAGAGACTAAGAAACGATTAACTCGACAATTTTACTCACCTTCTCTCCAGTTTTCTCTTTCACTAACGGTATCGGCTCTACACTTGTTTCTACAGGTTCCAATTTCAATGGAAGAGAAGAAGATGGAAGAGAAGAAGATGGAAGAGAAGAAGATGGCAGAGATGGAATCAAATTTAATTTTGGTGGTTCCTTAACATCTGCCAGATGTTTTTGAGGTGGTGAGAAAAGAGGATGTGTCATCGCAGGGAAAGGTAAGTTTTTTCCAAAGAGTATCGGTTGATTAGGAAAAAGGGGATGACCAAGAGAAGGAGGAATAAGACCTGGGACGGGATGAAAATTAGGAAAAAATGGGAAAACTGGAGGAACAAGTACATTAGCAAATCCAGGCATTGGTGGTAGCCTTGGCCCTCCTAAACCAACCATCTCTGGTTTAAAATTAGTTGCCTTGGAAGTGACAGTACTTTGAGTTTTATCTTTGGGCTCCTTTCGTGTTTTGGTTCTACTCTTCCTGGGCTTTTTATCTGGCTCAGGTTTAGTTTCAATTCTTTCTGGGATTGAGGGCATATCTGGTGTTTTTGGTAAATTTACAGGATAGAGATCATTATCAAACATGTAGTCATCGTTAGAGCTCAAATTTTGATGTGGTACTAGACTGCTGACTCTATCTATTGCACGAGAAGGTACTCCCTCAGCTGTTTGGACTATAGGACTTACAGTAATGTTTGTCTTGGGTGAATTATTAGCTTTGATCAACAATGGCTTATCTTCAGGTATATCATTCACTTTATCAACAACTGGTTCATTAGCGCATGGAGGAACACCACTTGTCTTAACATTGCTCTCAACTTTGTTGATGGGCACAGAAGAACTCTCCCTAGAAACAGAATGTTCCAATTTTTCTGTCTTGTCTTCTTTAATTTTTGTGATTTTTTTAAATATATTAAGCTTTTGCCTATCAGGCTCAGAACGCAATTTCCCTACTTCTTTAATGACGGAACTTGTCGACACTGGTTGAAACAATGGCGGTGTAATCGGAGGGGGTTTAACATCTTCTTGATGTGACCCAACATCAGAAGTGTCCGACGGAGGTGGTTTAGATTGGGCTTGAGGAGCGTTAACTTTTGAGACTTTACTTCCTACGCCGAGCTCAGCCGACATAGTGTGACTCATCATCCTAAGGGCACCCGACTTCAAAGCTTTTAGCTTAGAAAGTTCCTTCATGCTAGCAAGCTTCTTCACCTTAGGACGTCCATCAGTTGGTTTGCTTTCTTTCATCTCTTTAATTCTTTTCACTTTCTTTTTGTTTTCTTTATCAATCTTTTGAATACCCTCGACAGTTTTCTTGGCGGGGATTTTCTTTGGCTTCTTCTCTCCAGTAACTTCAGGGGGCACTGTCGGGTAGGAAGAGGGCTGAGGAGAATTAGAGCGGGAGTTGGAGGGTTGTGGAGGGGTTCGAGCTTCGGGGAGTTTGCCTTCTCTAGCCGGAGATATAAAGCCAGAAGTTGTCATCATGACACTGCTGATTTCACGGAGAGGTCTACCTTCCTCTTCCAACATCAACCTTCAACATTGCAAAAAGTCAGTGACAGTTACCAACATGACAAGTGAATATTAACTTATCATATATAGTGGCCGGCTATTTTGAAGGGAATAAGGGCTGAAAGCATTTTGTATTGCATTTTCCATAATTTACCATAACTTTTATTAAACATTCAATTATTTAAATACATATCATAACAGTGATTGAATAGAGATTCGAATGTCATATAAATATAATTAGGCCTAGAGAAAGTCAGGGACTTAATAAAATAATTAGAATAGTAAGGTTTTAGTCAAATAGAAATTTGATGCTAATTTTACAATCCATCCATACAAGATGGTTTTTATTTTTTATTTTGAAATTCCCCAATATTTTCTACTGGAAACCCCCTTTAGTACACACAGTCATTATTCGAATCAAGATTTAAATCTTGACCTATCAGGTCAAAGTCATGAGTGCAAACTACAACATTTCTTGTCAGTTTTCCTTTTATTTTGAAAGTGTTGCCGGAAACCTACCTGGCTCGTTTTGCTGCTGGACTTTCAATCGGATCTCCCGGGCGTTTGAAAACATTAGCCTTAGGACTTGTAAGAGGTGATGCTACGTCTAAAGACAAAGGTGAGTGCTTGCTAGACTGCTCTTCCTCTGAAAAGAGACAACAAAGATAATAAAAAAATAAAGAATCAGTAGCTTAAATTAGACATAAGCCTATACGACAGATCCTCTTACACCCAACCTCTGGATATCCGTCTCCTCGGCATATCCGACCGTCCTGCTCTGGTGCTTGTCTGTGATTTACTGCAGTTTCATGCATTTGATATGGCTCTTCAGTATAAAGAACATACTACTTCAACACTTGTGGATATTTTGTGGCTAAAGAAGTGGAGAGACTTAGCAGACATGGCTAGGATGTTGTCTTTAAAACTGCAAAATATTACAGACTTTTTTTAACAAGAAATAAATCTGGTTTCTGAATATTTAGTTTTGTGTTGCCTTTGTTTTTATTGTAGACCATAGGCCTATATAAAAGATAAACATTTCAATATTTTTAGGAAAACCATTTTTTCCTTTTTTGCTTATCTTATTATTGAACTTATATTATTTGTGTTTCAACCATGTCCCAATCCTGTGAGTGATGTATAATTGGGGGTACACTGTTTATTATGTATAATCTACATTAGGACTGTGGAGTCGGAGTCGTCGTTGGTAGCAATTTTGGGTTGAGTCAGAGAAGGTAAGAATGTAACTACTCTAAAAATAAAAAATTATAATATTATAGCAATAACCTATATGGTTAATATATATCATTTTAATCTCAGATTTTTTTATTCTCTAAGATCAATATTTGTAATTTGGATTAACAAATTTCAAATATAATTCACAAAGCCAAAGAAACTTTTCATGAAGTAATCTCTATTGGAGAATTCCATTGCAGTAAATTTTGTATTACTAATTAATATACTTTAGTCATTTCAGAAGGAGTCCAAGGCTTGATGTAAGTGTACCAACTTTACAGCCCTGGCCGAAATATACACTTTTGAATCAGGATTTTAAGAAAGACAATTTAACAAATCATCAGGTTTATTTTAACTAGTCAATAAATCAGTGATAAGTTATTTTCCTTTTAAAATGTAAATATAAAATTGCGAGTTAGATTATATTAATACTACATCAGGCTTAGATGTAAATACAAGAAGCCTATTTCATATGTCACAAAAATAAGGCCTAGAGAATATAGTAGGCCTAATAGTTGTATAATTTTTCAGTTTTTCTAATCAAAGGGGGTATAAAAACAATGATTTTTTTTAATTAGTGTTTTATAATCTAGCCTACCATTTAAATTAATATGAATCCACACTTTCACAAAAATATATATTAACATTTACCCAGGTATGTTGCCTAAGTGTGGCTTTTTTTACTTAGAGCAACTTAAGAATTGTTTATGACAGCACCAAAATTATATAAAAAAATAAATATAAATAAGCATATTCATAATAAAGAGTTCGCCTTGTTTTTGTGGCTAGTGTGTTTTCTTTTAATTTCATTTTTAATTTAAAAGTATGAATTCAACCCATCTTTAGTTAATGGGTTATGGGTCTCAATTTGATAAGATAAGCCTTTGTAAATAAATTAAATTTTTCCAGGACAGTTCTTAAAGAAAGTAGATGTACTTTAATAAATTAAAATACAGATGACAGTACAATATTAACAAACCCATAAATACTATTTTGGCTCTAGTTGTCAAGATTTACACGGCCTAGCTTACATCAAAAGTCACAGGAATGAAAGTAACATTTAAAATTGTCACATAATACTCAA
Source organism: Timema californicum (assembly GCA_902141385.1). Classification (NCBI taxonomy): domain Eukaryota; kingdom Metazoa; phylum Arthropoda; class Insecta; order Phasmatodea; family Timematidae; genus Timema; species Timema californicum. The sequence goes on from CABFOW010001819.1 coordinate 44,360, forward strand.
TAGAAGGTGAATTACCTTCCAATTCTGGAAACATAGGCGGTAGGTGTTCATGAACATGAACCAGGCGTGTAACCACCTCCCTACTGCCGGGTTTCAAGAAGTTGAGGTGAGATTCTCGAGGGACAGGATACTTGGGAACATCAAACACACATGGCACTGGTTCAACGTTCTTCACATACTCATCCAGGTCTTTTAAACTTACACCCATATCTTCGAATGCAAGAGCTAAATCCTCAAGAGTTGGTATTGTGTGGCCACCTTGAAGAAATAAATAAATTAAGAACTAATAATGCCAATATTTTCCATACATATATACAGCTTTCACTAACTTCTGCACCAATACTGTACACCGCAGAAAAGTTAATAGAAAACCATTTTGAACGTCTGGTTTCCATAATTATAATCATTCATCCCCCAAACTTTGACTTTCATATGAACTTAATTATAGAGTGTTGCATTCTTCCATCTTGATACACTTGAAATGTACAATTTATACTATTGTCAGAATGGCAGCATAAAGTCACAACCGAGTCACCGGTGACTGTGATATTAATAATATTTAGCACCGCGTCTTACTACCCGTTCGGGTTGTACGCTTTAAGTACTAATTACTCTATATAGATTAGGAATTGGGAAGGTTGAATTAGAGGAAGCGAGCCTGCATTTGCGTGGAGGGAGAGTGGAAAACCATTTAGGAAAAACCACCCCCATTTCACCCGACCGAGATTCGAACCTCGATCTCCCCGTCCTCAGCAGTTGAGCTCAACACGACAAGCGCATTAGACAACTATGCCACCAAGGCGGGTGACTGTGATATTAATGATGACTTTCAGTAGCTGATGATACCCACACGTCCATCACAGACTCTGCTTTAAATTATGAGTGAAGAATGATTCTAAGCAAGGGACAATCCCTGGATAGCTTTGTAGAAAATTGTTGTGCAAGCCAAAGGTCCTGGGCTCAATTCTTGTGTCCAGGTTTCCTTTTTTAAATTTATTTGAATATTCTTTCATATAATTTTACCTATTTATGTTATAAATATTAATTAAAATTATTCTGTAACTAAGGCGAGTTTTTTATTTGTGTGAATTATATAGAAATATTTTCAACATTAATTTGATTATTGGAAATTGCTAATATAACAGATATCAGGATAGGGATAAGGGCTTAGTAAAATTATGTAGTCTTATTAAGCAGGTTTTTATTTCAAAGCTAATAAATCCTTCCCCTTTGAGTGAGTTCTCCCCAAGATTATGATCTTTAAACTCCCATTTAAAAAATAAATGGTACGGAACTCCGCACGGTCTTTCTCGCTATCTATTGTTTGAAATGGAGATATTTACTCAAAACTCGTAATATATGTGAAACGAAATAATATACACTAACAAACCCAAGCATAAATTGCACTATACTTAAGTAAAACTTTTTTTGAGTCCAGGTTTTAGATTTTATAATTTTGTTTTTAAAGAATTAATGTCCTCATTTGTATGTTTGGACTGATAAAAAAGATCAATGTAGGGTCCAAAAAGGTCAACACTTCATATTAAAATTTCAACTTCCGGTTATTTTTTTGACAGATTATTAGGCGTTGCAAATCTTCATGCCATCACATTGCTATTAAATTCCTCATTTATAAATTTTTACCAATAAAAATTGTAAATATTGACTATTGAGTCTAAAATGGAGATAGATCATTGTTGTACAAACATTTCTCCTAAGAGGTTTTAGGGAAAACATAAAAGTTTAGAGACTTACTTATATTTAATTACTCTATGTCATTAGATAATTATTGTGTTAAAACTTAAGTAGTATCTCTTTACAACTAAATCTTACATAATTGTATTAATATATTTGCCAATATCTCAGAAACAGTTGGATTTATAAAAATATATTTCATATACAAGTTTTTTATTTTTAATAGTACTACGATTTTGCAACGATAAGTTATTTAGTATCTCTAATAGTTGCGGAGATACGGAAGTTTCTGCTTCTGTAAAGTACCCCAAAATTCATTTCATGGTAAAATGAAAATAGCCAGTTTATTTATAATCTTAATAAACACCTAGATAAGAATTTTAATCAAAATTGTTAGTTGATTTTGAGAAAATCTATTTTTTCTCTTTTTGCCCTTTCTTAAACCAATCTTAATTTTAAGTTTAAACAGACACAGACAAACGTCATTGCAAATACCACTTTTTAGGGTTTGGGTGGTCTTGAGACATCGACATCCATCAACATTTCAGGTTAGATTTTCTTTTACAGTTACAATACTTTTGCCTTTTGTGTTTGAAAAGTTAAAATATATGTATATATAATAGCTTGAAAGTTATTGGTTTTATAAAAATATGCTTCGATTAAAATATTTGTATTATAAAGAGAACTACATATTTTTAATGATATGTAATTTCATATCTCAAATAGTTTAAGAAATATCATTAAAAAAAGATAATTTACGCACCAGACCGGAGCCCTTGAAGTCATTTTGCCGAAATAATGAGAGAAGCCATTTTGTTAGGAATATTTATAAATGTTTAGAAATGAAATTTAATCAAAATCGTTACTAAGCCAATTTTGAGAAAATTGACTTTCTCTTTTTTTGCCGTTCAGTAAACTACCCTTAATTTTAGGGTTAGATATCACATTACAAAAACCCCTCGGGGCAACACTATGCAAACCCTAAATACCAAGTTTTAGCTCGATCGGTAAAATAGTTTAGGCTCTAGTTGGAGGTACAGTCAGTCAAAAATATTTTTTGGGGGATTCAGGGGAGGGGTCATGAAACATCAAGATTCATCAAAATCTCGAGTTTGATTTCTTTGACGATCACAATACTTTCTCTACCTGTAAGATAGCGAGAAAGTAAAAATGAATACTCAAGGTAAAGGCGAAGTCTACCTAAAGTCAACTTATTATTGTTTACTCCCACTAAAGGTAATTACTAAGAATTCAGTTGACATTATGTCAAATTTATGGTAAATGATAGCTACATTAGATTTACAATTATATTACTTACCGTGTTCTGAAAACCTGTGAGTCAATTGAGCTATTTCTTGTAAATATTTATGTAAAATATCGATCATGATTTCCAATGGTGTTGTATGAATACCTTGCCAGCCAATTGTTTGACAAATCTGAGCAACTACAATTTTCAAAACGTTTCTTGAAAAGCTTGACATTATAAGAAATTACGTAATTATATATGTATGGGAATTCAAAACAATTTATGTAAAAACGCATATTATATTAATGAAAACAATACAAAAGTTTACAACATTTTCAGAGTGAATAGCAAGTAAATACCATAGATAAAGGATATATACTAAATACTAAATAGGAAAGAAATGATTAACATAATACCACAGATAACAAACCACACATTTAGATTATAGTCTTTATACAGACTTATTTCTTATAGACTAAACAAGCATGGAAACTGACACTGCAATACGCAAATCGAATACATATTTCTACCAATCCTGTTTTAGTTAGTTATTAATTTATTTATTCAGAATTTGTTTATAAAAGGAGCCAAAATTGGCTCATATACATATAAGCACCCTAATGTAGGAGTGGTTCATTCACTAACTTGTTACATACATTTAGGAAAGTGTTATAATTTATAGGGTGTAAATTATTGGTCCTCACCCAAATATATTATGTTAGAAGCATTCACTCCTCTGATAGCAAAATTACAAATAAACATAACAGTGTACAAAAACCTTTACAAAAGACAAAACAACAAGTACATACACATTCTGCTCCAATTATAACATATGTAGCTACAAAATTACAAGATACCTTTTCACCCACATACCACCTGGTCAAAACTATTTTCCAGAATGTACCTATTAACTTCCTTTTATAAAGATTAAGTTTATTAACATTCATTTCTTATGGTATTATATTGAAAAATTGTAATCCCCTAATCTTTATTGAGTAGAGTCCAAAAGTAGTGCCGTTTACTATGTTCTGGAAATAATTATTCAGACTTCTTGTAGAGTAATTCCCCTTTTTTGTATTCCTCAATGTTTATGTTACTAATAGTTAGGTTACAACCGCATCCAAGAAAATAGCTTCTGTTAGTTTCACAATACCCAACCTTTTAAGCTTAATGACACTGTCCTCACCATTGGTCAGCCGAAATATACTTTTAGTGCTGTGTTTCGTAGTCTTATTAGTGGTATTAAATGACTTTTAAAAGTATTAGTATTTACCCCAAATTGCATTTAAGTAGGACAAGTGCGAGTTAATCAGAGCAAAATATATGGGTTTTAACACGTTTGAAGTGAATTTGTAGAAGAGTTTCCTTAGCACCCAACTGGACCCCTCCTTTTTTTTTTTGACATGGTTTATATTTGGGCTCCAAGAAAGTGAGCTCTATCAATGGTTGGTCCAAGATATTTTGCTTTCCTTTTTTGTTTCAGTACTTAACTTTTTTTTAGACGCTCACAAATATACTCGGTAATATAGAGGTTCTTCCTCCTTAGTATCTTGAAAAGTTCGCATCACTTCCCAATCGTATATCTTACTTTTATTTGTAAAAATACCTTCAATCTATACATTTAATTGCTTTTACACTGCCACAGGAGTAACCAAATTCACAACTGCTTAGATATGGTAAATATATTTTTTTGTACGGTAGTATTTAATTTCCAAATGTTTCCTTAACTGGGATTTGCAAATCTCGATCGATAGATGTAAACCTTCAAGCTATTTTTTTTAATATAAGTGTAATTACATATTACCTCTGTATTTATTTAATTACGGTATAATCTAGACATTATGATGATATAAACTGTACTTTATTTACAAGTTACTACAATGATTTTTTAATAGAAGGTAATACATTTGCCTATATGTGATCCATCAAACTAAAGGCCCATCTCACTTATGTCTTCCATATCAAAAATATTAGAAAAAATAATTAAAGTAAGATTACTTAAGTTTTTATACAAAATAATTTTTTTTAAACACCCGCAATATGGATTTAGGGGTAAATCTTATACACTAATTACGGCTTTTGAATTGATTGATAAAATACAGAATACATTGGATGACAATACTAAGCTTTCTGGAGCTTTGTTTATTGATTTAAAAGAGGCATTTGACACTGTCATGGAATTCTATTATACAAGCCGTCTAAAATAGGAATAAGAGGAGTAGCTCTTTAATGATTTAAGAGCTTTATTACCAAACCCTTCCTTCACCTCTGACTAGACATCTTGTGAATGTGGGGAATGCTAGGCCTCCACCGTGGTTCGGATTCCACGTTAAACTGTAGGTCCTTCATTTCATCATCACAATCACCCTACCATTACACATTAGCGTAAGTGCGTATACCCTGAACGGGTAGTAAGACGCGGCGCTAATAATAATAATAATAATAATAATAATATTACGAACACAAATCAATACACTTACATAAACAATCACGAAAGCACTGTACATGGTGTTACATGTGTGGTTCCTCAAGGTTCAGTAATTGGGCCTGTAATTTTTCTTATTTTTGTTAACTACATTTTCTAGGTAAATTTTCAAGGCCATTTACAATTTTATGCAGATGACACAAGTTTATTTTACATTGGACTAAATTTTAAAGCTATAGCGTAGAGTATTCAAACAGACTTGAAATTGTTAAACCATTGGTTAATAGTCAATAAACTGTCACTGAATCTTGAAAAGCCTAACTACGTCATTTTTACTATACTGGGAAACAAAGATAGAAACATATAAGATTGGAAATAACGTTCTGAAATAAGTAAGGAAAGCAAGATATCTCAGTCTGACCATTGACAGCTCACTATCTTGGAGCCCACAAAAAAATTAGGGGTCCAGTTGGGGTGCTAAAAAAATTACTACAATTTCACTCCAAACGTGATAAAGCCCATCTACTTTGCTCTAGTTAACCCGCATTTGTCCTACTTAAATGTTATCTGGGGTAATACTTTTAAAGTAATTTAATATCACTAATAAGACTACAAAACACAGTACTAAAAATATTTTTCAGCTGCCCAGCGGTGCGGACAGCGACATTAAGCTTAAAAGATTGGGTATTTTGAAATTAACAGAAGCTAATTTTTTTGATACCGTTATAATGGCATATAAACTTGAAAACAACCTAACTATTAGTAACCTAAAAATTGGGGAATACAAAAAGGGGAATTACTCTACAAGAAGTCTGAATAATCATTTCCAGAAAAGAGTATACACCACTACTTTTGGACTCGACTCAATAAAAATTAAGGGACTAAATTTTTTTAAATATAATAACACAAGAAATAAATATGAAAAAAAAAAAATTATAAAGGAAGTTAGGAGGTGCATTCTGGAAAATAATTATGACCAGGTGATATATGTGTGAAAAGGTATCTGTAATTTTGTAGCAACTGATGTTATAATTGGAGCAGAATGTGTATGTATACCATACTTTTTTTTGTAAAGTTTTTTTAATACCCTTATGCTTATTTGTAATTTTACTATCATTGGGGTGAGTGCATCTAAAATAATGTGGCCAGGTGAGGACAAATAATTTATACTCTTGAATAGATAACTCACTTTCCTAAATGTATGTAACAAGTTAGGGAATGAACCACATCTACATTAGGATGTTTATATGCATATGAGCCAATTTTGGCTCTTTTTGTAAACAACTTCTGAATAAATTACTAATTAACTATAATTTTTAGGGGTAGAATTACCTAAATATGAGTAGGATACAAAGTGTGTATACTGTATGGAGGAATGTACATTTTATCATTTCACATTTATTTAATTTAATTCATGGTACGGTTAGATTATGTCTGCTTTTAAAGTGGCTGTTTTCCTTTGCCTTATAAGATTTATTTATTATTTTTATAGTAAAATAATCACACTTTTTTAACTGAGTAAGGAACAAAATGCTTTTAATTAATGGTATTGACAATTCCAACAGTATGGATTTGTGTACATGACCCGTCTAAAGCCCTGTCCAGACTGTGTATCCATGAGGTGTGTAGCAGTCTGTAAAATACGATCCTTAAGTCCTTAGTCCTTAACACTCCATAGAAGTTCACTCTAAATTTAATTTTCCAAGGACTACCAATCACAACAAAGTAAACTTTAACTTTCTAAGGACTACCTAGTTGATACAGACTGCTAAGAACTATCAACCACAACAAAGTAAATATGTGTACCCACATTGAAATAAACACACCAATATTTTTCTGAACATTTAAAAACCGGGGGAATTGTGGCATCTTGAAAACAGTTTTCTGGGAAAGTGTGATGTCTCTTTGGTAGGTTAAACTTTCCATTAGTACCATATGTTTGATAACCTTTGCTTGGCAAATCATGTCTGCGGTCTGCTTGCACTTTGCTTAAAACATTTTTTTTTTCAAAAGGTTTAATTGGGTCTAGTCTATGACTTCTCATTGGTTTTAACAGATGTGGAGCTTACTGACTCTCTAGACAAGGCTTAGCAGGCCAAACAATGGTAATTTTATTCAAATATAAATGAATGGTTTAGGATTGTACTAATAATTAGGCTGTGGATTTATATGCACTAAAATTTGGTAAAATATACCTGCAAATATGCACTTAAAACTGGATAGATATACAAGCAAAGGGGGAAAATATTCACATTAAAAAAATAAGGATCATAGTTAAAAGTCATAATGTAAGAAAATATCAGTACCAAATTATTACAATTAATTTAAGTAGGACCTAATTACTAAGTTATATTTTCTCACATAATCACTGCTTGGTATATTTACATACTTTTTGGGCCACAATCATTTAGCATGTAACAATGCACTTATTCACATGTGTGTGAAATGTAACCCTGGAAAAGATTGCCTAACTTGCCTACAGTAATATTGAACATCTTTTAATTAAATAGCTAGGCCTAATGTAAAATAAACCATCACATCCAATTACAACTGAACCCCTTTAACAACTTAAAATTTAATTTTTTATATTTAAATCTCATTCTTAAACAAGCTGTTATAATATTAGACCTTATAATTTGAAATACCCATCTAACCTAACCTAATGTTGCTAACCTTCCATACGCTAATGAATTAAAATTTCAATTAATATTCATTTATCAAACAATTTTGGAACTCACAAAATAATAACTTGGCCTGAATGATGTAATAGATATTGAAATATGCAGAAACTTAATTGGACTACAGATCACAGTCGCGTGCTCATAAATATTTACATTCCGAAGTGATTTTGGTGAATTTTATTTAGCTTGTAGAAACATTTGAATCTTTATGAATATAATATATATTCTTTGACTTTTAGTCTTCTTCAGTAACTTAAGTAGTAAAAAAAACTTTTATATGAAGCACCCATACTGTACTATAACTGAATGGCATAATACTTTTAAGATGCCACGACTGTCATAAATAGTTAATTTGATTAAACATTGAACTAACAACTCTTGTGCCAAAAGGCTAAAAAAAGAGGTATTATATATAAGTTTATTTAAATGTGTATAAGGGTTCATCCACGTACCTCGGTGGTCTTGGGGTAAAGTGTTTTTCTCAGGAACCTGTATATGTGGATTCAAACCCAATCGTGGCCGATGGATTTTTATTGAGTGAAAAAAATCCATAGCACAACTTCCTTTGGAGGGGAAGTAAAGCCACAAGTCCCATGTCGGTTGTGACATGTAAAATAGACAGGCATATTAATACATGAACTTTAATATTCATATTGTTTAAAAGAACCTATTAATTTTTATTTCAGTTAAAAATGCCAGAAACCAAACCTACCAAACGCAAGATAACGGTAGAATCTCCAGCAAACAAGAGCAAAGATTCCCAGCGGCGGCCGAGTGTGTTTGAACGGCTAGGAACCAAAGCTACTTCTACCAGTCAGCCAACCACAGAGAACACATGCAGAAATTGGCTACAGAATGGAAACTGTCCATACGGCAAGAGCTGCAAGTAAGTTGACTCATTGCATTGAACACACTGATAGTGTACTTCACCCAGGAGGAGTTATTTAGGTAAATCAAGGCTATCGTGCACTTAAAATACCGGTAATAGGTCTTGGATGGACGATAAAGGGAACTGAAGATTTAAATAAGCTGATTTGAACTTGTATTATTACCCCTTAAACAAAGGTTGTGAAGTGGCAGTATATGTACTGTCCCGGCGATCTTATATCATCCAGTTCAGTCTGATGAAAAATTAAATCTAATACTCTTTTATTCACTCTAAGCTGTCTGAGAAAAAAATGGGAATTTCTCCTTGAATACCTGGAAGGAACAGGGAATTTGGCTTAAGTAAAATATTGGCAACCCTGTAAATGCCATGGAAGTCTTTCTTATGACCTTGAATTGATTGTGTGGACTAAATGTCAAAAAAATCAGAGTTTGGTTTGCCAATGATGAGAAAGTCGAGGTTCGAATCCTGGCTGGGTGTTCTTAAGTTCTTTTACAAGAAAAACAATCCCTACTACGCTCGACTGGGTTCAAACTTTTGACTTACTGGTCACGGGCAAACCATAAGCCTACTAGGACAAGCTTTGTATTTAATCTGCTTGCCCACCATTGCAGGCACTTAATTAATATATTAGTTATAAGCCTGTATTTGTTTTATTTTAGATACGCTAGCACCCATACACTCATCAGTCCTTCCAAACGTGCTGCTAAGAAAGAAGGCGACGTAAAACAGAAGCAGGTAACTTAAGGAATGTGGGACTACAGTCCAGTTTTCATAGGAAGGGCCTTTTAGTAAATACACACATATTTTTTTGCAGCCAACATTTACCATATTTTACTATGTTATTAGTGTTGTTTTATAAGTATTGATGATATCTATCAAAAGTGACAGCTGCTGATCAAATGACTAGATGTATGAATAAATGAAAATAGATATAATTTTGTTTTAACTGTCAAATAAGGAAGGGCCAATAGTATGAAGAGTGGTGCGTATAACCTGAACGGGTTGTAAGACACGGTGCTAATAATAAAGTATGAAAAGTGGGTTGTATTAATTCAGTAATTATTAATTTTCTGCCTTGGCCATGGTCAAAAGCGTTTAGGCTTTGTGATTCAAAAATTGCTCAAGCGTCAACAAGATACTATGATTCAAATCTTGATGGGATTAAAGCTTAAGAATTATATCTTTAATCCATTTTTTTTGTCAACCAATCTTCCATCTACTAAAATAGCAGGCTATTTGATATACTGTTAGATGGGTTGACCTCAATTCTTGACTATATTCAACCCTTTGTCCTTATATGGGGTAAGTAAGTCAGTTGTAAGATTGAGATATAATGTGCAATTTAAGTACTTTGCCATATACTAACAGGTCAACATCTTAGTGAGCATTCAATATCATGTCTGTCTATTGAACTAAGAATCTTGAAGTCACTTTACAGCATATCTTAATCAGTTATCTTAGGTGGAATTGAGACTTCTTTTTAAAGGGGTGTTGTGTTTAGTTTGTGAGTCATTTATTAAATGAATTAAAAAATAAACTAAAAAATAAACAGTCTGTCACTGAAAAAAATTGCAGATGCTTACAAAGGTTTATTTTATAGCATGCTGGAACTGTACCGGTCAATCATTAAGGGTGTCTAATAATAAACTCATTTTCAAAAAGAAGCAAGAGAGTGAGGATCTCCAGCCTTGAGTGTCACTGAACTGGTAATTCAGTAGGTCAATGTTAGTAGGTGGCTTAATCTGTGAAGTGTTACTGATATTAAATAGTCAGTCATGGCAGATACACATTTGAGTGATCTTGTCGAAAAGAAGGCTTCCTCGGAATCTCGAGAAGCAAGGGAGTAAGCCAAAGCTACATAAAGCTGATATAAAACTGTGTCATATTTTTACCTATTGTAAAATTCTAGACATTTTATTTTTTATTTAGAACACTTTCAAAATCTTAGGTTTTTTAAATGTGCGACACCTTACTATATTCAGATTTTGATAGTATTTTGTGCAAATTATAATAATCATCACCTGACCGTATTAAATTTAATCCCAAAGCTTGTTTGTCTGTAAACAAACCCGCACATGTTTGTATTGAAAATTCTAATGTTTATGCAAAGAGCTAGAACTAACAAATCAATCATATTTTGCTGTAGGTGGGTCACAGTGGTCAGGCTAGCAAGGACGACGCCAACAAGCGACTCCACTCCACAGTAGTGGTGAAGAAGATTCATAGCCCAGAACTGAACTGGGAGAACTGGGACCAAAGGGACTTGGAATACGAGGACGAGAAGGTCCTTGAGAAGAGACGTCAGCTTCTACAGAGAGAGCTGGAGTTACAAATGAAGCGCGAAAAGGAAGAACACCGCCACAAGGACAACAAGTCCAAGAAGGTGTGTTGTATGACACACCCTGCCATATTATAATATTAGGATAATGTCAATAGGAGTGTGCGAAGGCCACTTCTTAAAATATGAAGCGAAGTCGAAGCAAATCTTGAAACTTGTGAAGAAAAGTCCAAGACCAAGTTGAAGTCGAAGCTACCTAGGATTTTTGTTGTTGTCACTTAATGCTATTTTTAATTTCTAAATTAATTATTTTTCTAGAGCTTGTCAGTAACAAGAGCCAGGAAAATTCCCTTATTTGTGACCTTAGGACTATATTAATAATTAATGCACACAGGTTTGCTGATAAGCTTAGTGACTTATCACTTAAGTTTTAATTTTTACTTATATCGTGGAGTTTATAAATATTATTTTGCAAACTTTACTTATGCATGTCTTTTTATCTGCATTTCTCTGATAATAATTATAAATTAAATTTCGTTTTCGTTTCCTACTTTCCATATAAGCCATTTTGAATAATAAAGAAAATGCAAAAAAGCTATGAAAAACTTCTTTGTCAAAATGCATTTGTAAATTTGTCACAGATAATTCCAAAGAGATAGAGTATTAAGGACCAAACATTAGATGCGAGCTGTGATGATAGCACAACTAAAGCGCTTTTTCTGCTTCATACCAGTGACCATGGTTTAGTTCTTTATGGGTATTTTTATTTTTTACAAAACTATGTTGGCGATAGTGAATATAATATATTTACATTTACTTACCCGTTTTTGATCCATGCCTACATTATGATAGTTACATTAATAGTCATTGTTAAAATTCTGTTTAGTAATGGTTTATCAAATATTGAAAAACGTAAAATTTAGTAAGATAAAATTAAAACGTTTGATAATTTATCGAAGTTTTATCCTTCCTTTGAAATTTTTTGAATATGTGAAGATTATTGTAGTTGTCAAAGTTAAAGTCGAAGATTTGACCTTCAACTTCGACTTTTTGAAGCTTCACACACCATTAGATGTCAAACTCGCTACTCTCGATTAGTACTGCTATTGAATGAATCATTAATCAATCTCATTATTACTATTTTCGACTCTTAGCTTGTAAATCCCAAGTTCCAATTAATAAAAGTTGTGGCGTATAAATGAAATGACAATATTCAGAATTGGGTAAATTTTCGTTGTAACCACTATTAGTATTTGTTTGCTTTCCATTAAACTACCTTACCGGAAAATTATAAATGTAGTTGATATAGCTTTCGTAATCTAGTGATTTTGCCCAAAACAAGAATATTGCTTTACCTAAGTTTTTTTACTATTAAAATTTTTTAGTTTTTCTTTCAACTGCATGCTATGATACAACGATACATAAATGGGTAAAATATATTTAATGTGAAGCTGGATGCATTGACAAACATTTAAAATTATGAATGTTGAATCAGAATCAAGAACTGAAGAATTGTGTGTAAGCTTAAGTATGAGTGTTGGAATCGATAAAAACCGAGTTGTGACATCTCTATATTCCATTCACGGTAGGAATTACTTTCTGAAAGGTCTTTTTTCCTACCAATATCCTACTATATATTAGATTTATGGTAGGAAAAAAGGCCTTTCAGAAGTCAATTCCTACGGTGAGTGGAATATACTATACTATAATTGCTGGTGAGGTTTGATGAAGTACAAATAAATTATTTACCTATGTTTGGCTTAAACCAAAAAGTTGTAGTTGATTTGGGGTTCAGAGAATATATTGATTTATCAACTAGCCAGATAAAGGATTTATTTAGATACTGTAAATATCCTCTGAAAACTTGCACATATTTTGTTTGTTTTTGTTTGTCCAACAACTGTTTCAATACATAGTTCTTTTCCCTTCAATTTTTATAATTCTATTCATATTAATTTTCTAGTTGATATAAAAATATAAATCATCATAATAGAATGAATACATTTTGTTAAAAATTTTCACATTAAGCTAACTGGTAAATAAATAGTCTGTGGTCTTGTTGCTAGATTTTTTTTAGTTTGGTTTTGGCTATGTTCATAATAGTTCGTGAAGCTTCTAAACTTCTATTTGTCTTCGAAAAGGAATATCTTATACTTTGCTTTGAAAAAAATTCCAGCTTTTACAATATTATGAAACTTTGCCAATGAAAATGTTGAAAATCTTAAATTCTCAATTTAGGTTCTATTTCTGCCACTTTGAGTTCTTGTATACATTACAAATTATTTTTACTATGAAAATATTCACACTTCATTTCCGCTTCAAGAATATTTAGTATATTCAATTTTGAGTTCACTTCGTATTATTAAAGTTGACTTACAGCCCTAGTGATATCTTTAAATCTTTTTCTTTTCAAATATCAAATTTCTCAAATTCAAATATTATTGAAATTATGAAGGACTTGAGATACAAAAGACTCGTCCCTGGTTTTATTAGAAGTTTTTTAGATGACTTACAGCAGCAGATGTTAAAAAAGTATCAATCAATTATTGTTAATTGTGCATCCAGGGTGTGAGTAGTTCCTCTTCTACATCTGGTAGCTCCAGCAGTTCATCTGACTCGAGCTCTAGCAGTGATGAGTCGAGTTCAACGTCCAGCTCCACTTCCACAGACTCCCGACGCAGGAAGGGGGCTAAACACAAAAAGGTTGGAAAAAGGGACTCGAGCTCCTCCACTTCAGAGACCGACAGAGGGCGCAAGAAGAAATCCTCCAGCACCAGGTCATTGCTTGCATATGATTATAGGAATAATAAAACTAGTACTAATAAAGTTAGGTGTGTTTGAATGGCACAAAAGAGTGCCTGGAGTTTGATTCCGGCTTGGAGGACACATAGTGGATGTATCTGCATTGTAACTTCCCATTCTTTCTTTATGGAAAGCTGGATCACTTACTTGAAATTCATCTTCCACTTCCAGCTTTCTTAGTTTAGGTACTAATAGCCAATAATAATACTTAGCTAATAGTCAATATAATCATTTGAAAGATAAACACTGGAGTTAATTAAATAATGTTATCCTAAACTTTAGCTGTTTTTGTGGTTCAAAATAAACCAAAAGGTTGAACTTCTATACAATCAGAGCTAATAGCAATATTAACAAATACCTTTCCGGAAAACCAAAACAACAAAAACTCTAAATTTTATAAGTCTTTGAGTGATATTTCCACTGCAAAATGTACTACTAATTAAATTTTCATTATATTTGAGCACAGGATTTGATTTAAAACATTACAAAAAAGCATGTGTTTTAACTCTTTTGTGTGCATATAACCTGAACAGGCAGTGAAACACAATGATAAAAAATTCTAAGCAGTTTGTTGGATATTGAAATGATGGGCATGAAGCCAAGGGGAAGACCAAGGGACAGGTGACTGTAGGGAGCACAGAGAAGTGTGGAGGGGAGAGGAGAAGACTGGGTCATGGTGGAGGAGGAGAGGTGGTGGGGAGAAAGTATACGTGGGAGAGACTTATGTTCCAAATGGACCCCGCTGGTGGCTCTTCATGATGATGATGATAATGATGATGAAGAATTCAGTTGGTATCTCTTTACTTCTCTTGGAAATTGCCACCTAATGATTAAAAAATAAAAGTGAACATTCTTTTTATTTTAATTTTTGATTTTATTAAACAAAGTTTCTCTCCGAGTAAGAAACCCTTGCTTGAACATGTGTTATCATCATCGTTGTCATTGGCCTGTTGTCAGTCCATCCGCGCATAGTCATTGTTTCAAGCCTCTGGCTGGTTCAGCTTGGTAAATCACCTCCATCGTCCTCTATCTTTCTCCCCCATTCCAGCCCACTCTACACCTTTTGCTTGCACTCCCCTGTCAATCTGCTCTTCACTTTTGGCCTTATTCCTGTGCCTTTCAGTTCCAACGTTCTTTTCAGCAATTTCTTTCTTCCAATCTCTCGCTTCCTCTCTTACCTCATTCAGGCCCTGTATTCCTGCTCCTCATACAACTTCTTCCTGGTGACACTTAGGTATGCAAGAACTACTCTAAGTGGACACTAGCTTGGGTTTGCTTGCGTCATCATAAGTTAAAAGGGGGAGCGATATTGTACTTGGGACCACACTATCAGTCCACTAAGCATTCACTATACGTTCTTGCACACCACCCAATATCCTCCATATAAACTTATAACCCGTCTCTTCTTCTTTCCTGTCATCTATTTTCAATATTTGTGTAAATTTGATACTATTAGATACATACTAGCAAAAATCTTCATTTGAGGTTAAACTAGAGCAGCAATTTTTAATTTCTTTCAACTTGCTGCACACTGGACAAGGCACTAAATTTATCAAAGCACACCATTAATTTTTTACGGAGAGAGCTTAACATTGAAAAACTTATATTAAGATTATATTTAGGACCAATAACTAATATTCTAATAATTGTGTTCTTTTTAAAAACAATGTTGATCATAGGTTTAATTTCATCTTGCTTTGTTTTTATCTTATGCCAAACTTCCACGTCACACGTTCTGACCCTTTGCGGCACACCGGTTGAAGAACGTTGTACTAGAGCTTCCAATCAACAACCCCCATTGTTGTTGTTTTTTCTGCCAGAATTAATGTTTAACTGTTTATTTAAATTGTATGTGTTACTAATATGTTTAATTTTTCAACTAGTTTATTAAAAGTTAACAAACTTAGTTAATGTTGTGTTTTACACTTCAACTTTTCCAACTCATCGAAAACTCTATTCAATCTCTTTAACAGTTTATTCCAATAGCTCTGATATAATATTTTAGATTTTAAAATATCTATAATGGGGCTTATAATAATTAAATATAGTTCAAATTCAATATTAATTACATAATTTAACAAACCTAGATTCTTCATTTTACCTTCAGAACCCGAATCTCGAAAAAAATTATGAACACAAGGTAATAGGAACATAACAAAATGATAGAAAGTATTAAATCAATGCTTTTTATTTTCTTTCACCAAAATGAATGCATTCATTATAGAATTAATAAATTCAGTTAAGTGTTAAACTAATGGTATGGGTTCTGGTGTTTTAGTTTTACCTAGAATTATGTTGAGGCTGAACAACCAATAAGCAGTATTAGAGCTCTAAAACAAATACCAATTCAAAATTTGGATAAAAACACATCAGATGTTTTCTGGGATCTTTAAATCTCAAATATCCCTGAGGTTTAAAGGGTTAAAGGATTCTATCCCTATTAATAACGTAAATGTGATCTAACCTCATATTGAGTAGAACACATTTCCTTCTAATTTTCTATATTTTAAAGCTAATCAGAATATGAAATTACTTAGATAGTAGACACACAAAACGGTTGACAAACTTTGTGCCGTAAGACAATTGATTCTAGAAATATTTGATTAAGTGAATAGAGGTTTTCCTTATAGAGATATGATTAATTAAATGAAATATTATCACATAAAATCTGTTTTTTGAGACAGCACTTTGTTATGCTAGAACTAAACTAAGCGGCAGACTGATGCATTACTACTTCACGGAACTGCTCTGCGGCAACTATGTAATGTGAGTTTATGCCGTCTGCCAGCATAATTTTTATTCACACATTTGCTTTATTGCTTCATTACAGTTTTATGCCGAGTGTTTTTTATTCTTCTATTCTCCAGTGAATATATACTGCTCCAACTTTGTGTTTTATTCTTTTATGGATGCCATTACAATTTTGGTATATAGTGTGTTGGTTTAAATTATAAGAGATGCCCGGCACACTTACCTGAGTATTGTTGGAGTAGAAATATTTTTAGGTAAAAAAGACAAAAAACACATCTTTAAAGACAAGCTTTCTCTACTACAGGTAGCTTCTTCGGATTCATATAGTAAACTGTTATTCTAGGTCAGACAGTAAGTTTGACTGTTAACAGCTGATTTTGTTTCCCAATTAGGTTTGTTCTAAATAGATGGCAGCACTTGGACTAGATAAATAGAAAAATTAAGCAACTGGTTTTTTTTTTACGTCCATTACTGTTTACAGCCTAGGGTCTGGGTCATTTTTCTAATAAAGCCATATATTTTCCACTACCAGGCTTACTAGGCCTGTCATAGTTTCATAAGCCTTATACTCTAACTTAAGACTAGGACAGGCACAACATCCAGTCCCAGGCCGTTAATCCAGCACTATAAAAGGGTAAACCCACATCTCAAAAATGATAAATTTTTCGGCCATGCCGGAAATCGAACCTGGGGCCCTATGTGTGGACATACACGCTACTAACTCTGTTAAGATGTCGGATTAGCTGTTTTTTATGAAAGTATATTATTATTATTATTATTATTATTAGCACCGTGTCTTACTACCCGTTCGGGTTATACGCACTTACGCTAATGTGTAATGGTAGGGTGATTGTGAGATGAAATGGAGGACCTACAGTTTAACGTGGAATCCGAACCACGGTGGAGGCCTGGCATTCCCCACATTCACAAGATGTCTTGTCAGAGGTGAAGGAAGGGTTTGGTAATCAGATAAATCTTTGCCGTGACCTAGGATTGAACCCCGGCCGCCAGCATAGAAGTCTGACACCTTACCCCTAGACCGCCAGGTCACCGACAAAGAAAGTATATTATTATGACATCAAAATGTTTAATATGTATGGAATAAAGTGCATTAAGGAAAATATGTAATTAAATAAATATGATAGAATTATAGAAAAATAAAGCAAATACTAGAGATGTGTTGAATACCATATTTCTCAAATCCCAATCTTAAATTTTCTTTCAATCTTGAATCTAAATTTGAATCCTTGGAAGTTGGAACACTAAATACGTACAGTGTTTAGTATGATGAAATAAGATGAAATAGAATTTCAAAAAAATTCTAATTATTAAAGGCTTGGTATCATTGACAAACACTATTTTGTTTGCCATGTTTTTTTGCGTCATCAAAAACAAATATTACCCTTCTTGAGTAAACTAATTATATAAATACAATTTTTTTAATGGTTTTGTTATTTTCCCAACTACACAAGTCTATATAGTTACTGTTACCAATTTGCTTAAAATTTTGATATCAAGTTAAGGCCTTCCTTAATGTTTTTTTAGATATCTATTTGAGATTTTTACAAATCTTGATTCTCTCAAATACCTTAGGATTCAGGAGATTCTCTAGTAAAAACACTTAACACATTTCAATATCATATTTTGATGCTTTAATTTCATCTTCCTTATAAATATGCGATAAAAGCATTGAAATCTTGATTTGTGTGTTAATATATGTTAGTGTTTTTACTTTTATTGGTGATTTATTTTTTATCATTCTATCCTATTTATTTAGCTACATACTAAAATTGCTAAAAATGTTTAGTAAGTGTTTTCATAGGAAGGATAAGATTTCGTCTGTGATTGACGTTAGGCGCCTGTATTGATTTGGTGATATTTTTATGGTACCATATTTCGTATGTGGTTGACGCTAGGAGCTTTTAATAATTTGGTGATATTTTGATGTTACCAGATTTCCCCTCTGGGGGTATAACATTGATCAAAGTCCAGCCTATGGGCCTTAGCTTGACACTACAGGATTTTATTTATTTTTGATCTTCTTTGTTGAATCAGTGACCATTCATTCTTTTTTGTAGTGTTTCTTTTGTGATACAGATGAATTTTGTTTTGCGCTGTTAATATTCCATTCGGCTTTAAAAATTTGTTTATGTGTTTATTATTGTTTCATCCAAACAATTTCTTTAGCTCATCCATGGTGGGAGTGTAGGTAATTGACAACTAGCAGAAGGTGTTTATTGAAAACACTGGCCAGAAGTACTATTAGGATCATTTGCTAACGCTTTACATTGATAAGCAAGTTTATAATAGGTTGACGTTAGTGACTGTCAGACATTCTTACCCTGGATAAGTTATCCTCCATTGCCACTCAGGTAAGTGTGTTATTTTAAATAATGTACAAAATGTGTGTGACTTCCATAGTGTTTCAATGAAATTCTTTCAAAATATAGAATGGCTTTGAATTTGGAACTGTGACAAAACATACATTTAAATTGATATGATTGATATGATAAGGTTTGACACCTTGCCTCATTCAGTAGCACGGCTGCCTACTGTGTTAATAGTCCAAGGTTCAATTCTTGGCATTTTTTTTACTTGGTGTTAAATCTGTTCTAGACTAGTATTAAGTTTGTTTGTAAGCCATGTGCCGATGTAATTATTCAGTTCAGAAAGTGCACATTGAAAACCTTTTATTGATTTTTGTTGAACTTTTTTTTTTTTATTTTGGAACAATGAATACTGTTAATTTACAAACAAAAGTAATGTTAAAAGAAAAACTACACAACAGGGTTTGTTTAGATAATTATTTTTGGAACAATGAATACTGTTCATTTACAAACAAAAGTAATGTTAAAAGAAAAACTACACAACAGGGTTTGTTTAGATAACTATAGCATTGTTTGAAATTTAAATTTGCACAGATGTAATAATAAAGGTACTTAGTAAAATATTGAATTAAAATTAAAATTTCTATTTGAAAATTATATTGATTTTTTATTACAGTACAGTGACTAAACAAAAGTAATGTGTACATTACTTATTACAGACACTCATTGTTCGAAATCAAATTATTTTCTAGCATATATCAATTTAAAACAAATGTAGCATACTGTAATAGCTGCCAGCCTATCTTTGTTTTAAACATACTGACACACCCATCTTGTGTGTTGTGCTAGAGTTTAGGGGTTCCATAAACATCATACACTGTTGATAGGACTGGAGGGGAGTGGAAGAAGTTAGCTTTAATTAGGGCTTTGCAAGTACTTGGATTCTGAGATTAAAGTTGAGTTTGTCAATAAAACTTTGGATTGAGATTGAAAGTTTTGTAGGGTCATCATTTTCAATCTTTCTCTTGATGTACATAAAAGTCAATTTTTAAACACAATGGTAAGTATAGGCTATTTAATTTAAATGATATCAACAGTTTCACATATAAATCAATCGGTAACTTAACATATTGGTAAAATTAATATCAAATTTTACCACATTAACGTATTAAACTTCTAAAACTACTTTGAACCATTAAACTTATTCAATATTGTCATCCATTTTGAATTATCTTCAATTTAAGTTGGATTGCCATTACAATACAATGAAAATAAAAATAGTTAGATAGATTAAATTATTAAATAGTCATTATTTTTACTATTTTTACATTGTCCCTTTATAGAATTATAGTTTCAGTTAAATTTAACATTTAGAATACATATTGATTGTTTTCGAACTTAATATATTTAAAACTTGTATAAATATGTCCAAGAAAATTAGGAATGAAGTTATCCGGAAAAGAGTGGGGTACAGGGAGTACATGCAATACTAGAGGGAGCAAGACTGAGATAGTATAGGCATGTAATGAGGATGGAAAAGGAGAAAATTTCAAAGAGAATAAGAGATTAAGTGTGTAGGCAA
Organism: Timema californicum; assembly: GCA_902141385.1. Lineage (NCBI taxonomy): Eukaryota > Metazoa > Arthropoda > Insecta > Phasmatodea > Timematidae > Timema > Timema californicum. The sequence continues at coordinate 65,036 of CABFOW010001819.1, forward strand.
TAGACTGTAAGTGAGGCCAAGAAAGGGGTGGGAGAAGCATAACAGAAAGTGTTCAAGTGGGAGAAGAAGAATGGAATAAATTAAAGGAGGTGGAAGGGTTACTGAAACGACTCGGCCACAGTATGGAAACGGTTGATGGGGATAAATACGTTCGTCTTCAAAACTAGTGTTAGTTATTAATTTAGTTAAAGAATTACATTTGTCAAACTGTCTAAAATCAGTGTTGATCAATATTTCCATAAATAATTTACCAAACCTATAACATTTATTTTTTCATATTGTCTACTATAAATATTATTTTAAACCATCTTATATTTAATTTTAAAGCATGATTATCAACTTTTATAAGCACCGAAAATTGAATTAAAATACATTTCACAATAATATTATAATTTCTAGCGACAACCCATGCATGTGCTACTGTGCATAGAGGATTGGAATTTGAACAGAAGAAGTGATCAAGTGCAAATATTACAATAATAAACATAATATGAAACATTACATTTTCTTAATACTTGGGATTCTTACATTTTCTTTTAGGATGGGTAGAGTTATGGAGGCATATTTTGGGGGAAAATTACATTAAAACGTCAAATCTGTCAACTTTTCCTGTAATTGTTAGTGTAATTTTAATGTATTTAATGACATAAGTGTTGAAAACACTTTAATTATTTTTCTACTATATTTTTATTTGAGTGTTGTTATTTATAGTATCTTTTTTCAAAAGAATTTATTATTTATACAAATCAATGTCATTCTTATTTTATGAACATGTTGGTTTCATATATCTTAAAAATATCACATTTTATGTTTGTTTAGACTTGTGACATTTTAAATATACTAAATACTCTATTCAAATGAAAAAAAGCCCGCTCTTGCAGATCCTTAGCACTAATGTTTACTTAGAGCTACCTGAGGAGAAGGGGGTGTAGTATGAACTCCAAATTAAGAAACATTTTATTAATTTACACTTTGTTTATCCTGAAAAGCGACTATCTAACCTCGCCTGGTGTACTATGGCTATATCTTGTAAGTTACATCATAGTGGAACCAAGTAAGGTAATCTTGTTCCTTTTCAGACTACACAAAGACTAGATTCAACCAATAATGATAGTTCAAAGTTGCGCACCAATTAATCTCAGGTTTGTCAACAAAATGTGTGAACTGATCACTTCTTTCATGTTTTACTATGCAGCTCAGGGTTTCTTTATTTTGTGTGTACACTAGCTAGTCACCGAATGTCTTGCAGGAATGAAATAATAGTTTTTTAATTTTTTTCTTCTCTTTTGCAATCTGATTGAAGTGTGCTAGTGATGTTCTCTTTTTGAAGACCATTTTTATGCACCATTTATTTCAAGTGCTTTAACAACTCACACTTTAGTTAAAGCAAATTAAGTTCCTTTTAATATTTCATATATTTTAATAGGGGTGTGCACTGTATACTTTTTCAATTTGAAGCAAACTAAAATTGAATATATAAATTTTTCTTTAAGCCAAATTGAAGCTCGTATATTTTTTGTTGGTTGTTTTATGCTTGAAAAAATATATTGTTATTTATACATTACTTTAGGCAGTAAAATTACTTGGAAAATGTTTTAACGCACAATTGGTATAAGGCTACTATTTTGTTTTAATCTATTAAATAATTCAATTATCACAACTTACAATTATTTTAGTTTAGATTTTTTCCATATGACAATTGACCTCTAGTTACTTAACAGCTTAGAATGGTGATAATACTTATTAATTATTAATCATGTATTAAGTATTTTAGATGTCAATATTTTTCGACAAAGCATTGTCGAAACAGATTTTTTTTTCTGAATTAAAGTCGAAGTTCCAAAGCTTCAGACACTCCTATATTTTAATAAATAACTTTATCTATATTATCTTTGCCAATTTTGAATGTTCATGGGAACCCTACTTCAATGAATCATAACGATTTATCACATATAATGTATCTGCTTTTTCATTAATTAATTACATGTGTTTTTTAAAAATCAATGGCATTGTCAAGTTTAAAAAAATCATTAGTATGTAAAATACGCTCAACTATTGTGTTAATGTAAAAAAGTATGTTTAAGAATTCAACAAACATTCTTATAAAGCAGCTCTAAAAATACAACTGAAATTGATAACATTCTTCTAAAGTAGTTTTAAGATTCCAATCTATAAACACTAGTCTTCTCGAACAGATATAAGAAATTTATCAGAAACTAGTTACATTCTTACAAAGTAAATCTATGAATGCAGTAAGCCCTTGTTACATTATTCTAAAATAGAGCAGCTTTAAATTCATCTGACATTATAGAGGAATTAACTTGAAAACCTTCAAACATTAAGTGGATAAAACAAGGGGAATAAATTCAACTAAAGGAAACTTGTTAAAACTGATGTTTTGTTTCAGAAACACCAAACCTACGCAAAAGGGTGAAAGTGCATCCACCGCCAAAAAGCCTGTGTTGCCGCGTCGAGGCGGTGGTGGCGATGACCCAAGGTCAATTTCAGCCAAAGCAAGGCCTCATGATCCTCCCTCACCAGCTCGCAAAGTGCCCCCTGTCCCTGCTAACAAGACACCTGCACAGCATCCACCGACTGGTAACAAGAGGTCGACTACTCCTCCCGGACGCAGCACCAGTAGCCACCGGCGGCGCTCTCCAAGCTTACCGCATAACAAGAGCAAAACAGGAAACAACCAAGTTCGGCCATTGCAGCCTGCAAAACAACTAGGTGAGAGACATTTAATATAGTAGAGGTTGACCTTTCAAACATGCAGATCATAATCTACCTGAGTTCCAATATTACTTTGTTGTGACCTGGCTAGTATAGTGATCAAGTTTACTCTCATGATGAGACCTTCATCATTATAAACTGTTTCCAGCCTGCGACTGGGTCAGTTTATTAACATGCCTCCATCTTCCATTGTCTTTCCAACACCCTTTTTACTCTTGTTCATTCTTCTACTCTCATCTGCACACTTGCTGTTATCGGCTCCTCCCAGCTCTTCCTCGAGCCTCTTTGTGATCTTTATACTCCAAACTTCAACTCCATCATTCTCCTCAAGATTCTTTCCTTTTCCATTCTAATTAAATGTCCATACAATCTCACCCTCGTTCCCTCTACTATCTCATGTACCTCCGGTAGCCCAACTCTTTCCCGAATAAATTCATTCCTAATCTTGTTTCTCCTTGTGACAGATAACACGCTCCTCACAAACTTTATTCCCATGGCCTACACTCTACTAGTTTCTCTTACGGTCATTGGTTACGAACATAACAATGTTACGAATTACGCCTAGTACTTAACTTGCTTACATGTCACGGGGACTTCCCTTTTCCATAGCAGGTCTAACACATCTGTAAAACACCTTCCCCTGTTGTATTTAGTTCAATTCTAAGCTAGGTCTAAAATGGAGCAAGTGATAAGGTTCATATCCAATTTATTTTTAGGTTTCTGTAGTAAAATTTGGGCTCTGCGAGTAATTGAAACTTCAAGTTCATGTTGCGTTCTAATTTTTGTTCAAACTCAACTCAATTGTCTTTTTACAAGGACTGGAAACTTTTTCCAGTTTTTTTCACAAAAATTGTCCATTATTAAAAAAATATATATATTTTGGTATTTATGATTTGTACATGAATTTATTACAGAAACTCAACTTTAAATACTGCTTTGTATCATCATCATCATCATCATCATCATCATCATCATCATCATCATCATCATCATCATCATCATCATCATCATCATCACCACCACCACCACCACCACCACCACCACCACCACCACCACCACCGCCGCTTACTGCCCGTTCCGGTTACACGCAAATTCAAATAAAAATCAATATTTTCATTCAAACACGATTCACAGTGATATCTAATCACACCCCTTAATTGATTTTTTAGTTTAAGTATATTTCTAAACTTGTATGGTAAACAAATTTACTATGTTTTTGTTATTAGGAAACAAACACATTCAGTCACCACGACCCAACAGATCCTTATCTTTGGACCGTAGCAAAGAAAAGCACAACAGAAGTGTGTCCCCTCGAACAAGGGACAGAGAACGGGACAAGGACAAGGAACGAGACAGAGACCGGGACAGGTAAAACATCTTTGATATGTTTAAAGTGCAATGTAATACATTCGTTTTTTGAACAGTAATATGAGCTACTAAGTGGTAGATGTGTTCTGGAAAACATCCTGTTATCGAAAAACCATGTTTTAATAATCAATAGTTAAATGGGAAAATAAAGGTAAGGGGGTACTAGATACTGACCAAACCTATGGAAAAATTCCTTTTCGTTCATATTTTGACACATTTTACAGTTCATTTTGGTTATATATTATCTACATTGTATTGTTTATAAATAATAATGTCAAAAATGTTAATACTAAGCATTAGAATGAAGAAATAATGCAGACCTTGGTTACGTAAAGCAGAATATACTGTAAAGAGGAAAACAATTTTGTAGGCTATTTTATTTACACTTACGGCACTAGTGTGGGGAATCATAGAAACAAACACTCGGGCCCATGATCTATGTGGCAGCATTGATGAGAAACCGCACGATAGATACGAGGAATCATGGTGCCTCGTTTTAGGAAATCGCATACTAACCATCTTGGGACCATGCTATTGAAAAAACTATCCCTATTTCACTGATCATACTATATTAAAATCACATAATAAAACATGAAATATAGAACTACCGATATCTGTATTTATAACTTATAATCTTACTATGAACAACTTGTTATATTTACTTAAATTTATATAGGTAAGACATCTGAGTTTATTAATTACATGACTTGTGGTATTATTAGTTCAGCATTAACAAGCTCAATTCCATTTCAAGAGGCTGAGTTTCTAATTACGACCGTGTACATAGAGGACTGTGGCTTTATCATAATCATCATCATCATCATCATCATGAATACTGACTCTCTTCTTTAAAATTTGTTTTTATTAGATTAGTTACTGTGGGTTATGTATATTTCAAATGGGCAGTACCATTTAAATATAAAATTTGTAAATTGTAAATTTATTTTTTGGTGCATAGAACATAACATTTTCTGTGATAATATTTTTTAAAGTAATTATAATTATTTTTTAACTCATAAATAGGGAGCGCGAAAGAGACAAGGAACGAGAACGAGAAAAAGAAAAGGAGAAAGAAAGAGAAAGGGAAAAGGATAAAGAGAAAGAAAGAGAACGTGAGAGAGAAAAGGAACGAGAGAGAAACAGAGACCGTGAGCGGAGCCGCAGCCCCAAGGGGAAGGTTAAGGATCATACAGCGCATTCTCCCAGGAGGGACACCCGCCTCCTGAAAGATCCGAGGAAGAAAGGCTCTCCAGACTCAGGCAATTCGAAGGACAAAAGCTACAGGTAGTTTTAGATTATTTATTGCATTTTGAAAATATATTAAATTGTTTCCACTACTATGGTGTTTGATAGCAGTGTGCAAAGTTAAATTTTATTTTAGTCACAGCGAAGCAGAATCGAATATATGAGATATGCCCGACTTCACATCAAATTTTGAATATTTAAAATAAATGTTTTATGTTGAAAATAATATTATATTGTGGATATTTATATTTCTTTAGACAATAAACATGGCTAGTTTATATAATTTAATTTCGATTTAAAGGAGAAAGTAGGATTCTTATATCCTCCAATTGACATTTATTAAATACAGCAGTTTGACATCAATTTTTCCTTTTTTAATTTACATTTCTTTACTCGTTTTTGTGTCCATTCTGCTCTTTTGTAGCTTTTCTAATATCAAACTAGAATGAAGTGTTGCACACAATTGTACAATTAAAAAACCTTAAGTTATTTTAGTGCAAAGAGTTATTTAAATAAACACAATATAATATTTATTTTCAAACCATGAAACAAACCAAAATATTCTAACATAAATTTGGCTTCAAGAATATTTCATATATTTAATTCAAGTTCATATCTAATTGAAAAATTGGACTAGGCACACCCCTATTATCTTGTTTTTAGCCTTTCCATCCTCCTCATAATGTTTATTAAATATAGCCGTTTGGTGCCACTTTCTTCCCATTGTTTAGTAGACCTAGCTCTCCAGGAAAGTCTCGTACTAGCGGAGGGTCAGGCCGCGGTCGAGACACCAGCTTGGACAACAAGCGAGCCTTGGGGAAGAACTCTCCTCTCGTGGGGAGGGATGTTGATAGAAGAGATGTCATTCGCAACGACAGAGATCCTTCCTGGAAAGCAAATGATTCAAGGTGTTGCCATTTTTTCCCTGACAAACATTGATATAGTTATGATAATGTTTAATTATAATATATACATTGAACTGAAAATAAGCCATACTTTTACCCTAAAACAACATTTATAAAATCTTAGCGAAGCCTATAATAATTGTACTCATATATTATGTGTATTTAACAAATTTCAAACTTTTTAGGACTGAATGTAGTATATCGATTCGCATCAAAATAGTTTTTAATTGCCTCACCATATGGTTCTCTTTTCTGCTTGAATTAGACAAGATTATTTAAAAATATATGGACCTTGACACTTTGATAGTAAAGTATAGCTTTGAGCCAAAGTTGCTGACAAAATTAATTGGTCATACTTAGTTACTTATACATTTCACATTTTATTTTAGAGATTTTTTTTGCAGTTTCTTATTCTCTCGTGACACAAATTTAGTGTATTTGTATACTAAGTTTGGAATCACAACTTCGTATGATGCCTAATAAATGTTTTAACTTTGAGGACTGAAGATAGATATTGGAATAGCTTAAAAACCCCACAACAAAGGTGCTCTTTACCGCGTGAACATGTTGAAAAGCTCATAGCTCCTAGAGTCCAAACTTTTTTTTTAGTGTGTAACTCTTTTTTAAACATAATAACTTTAGCAAATTTGTTAATTATTTAAAATTTGTGAATACAATTTTATTCAATGTAAGATTTGATTTGAACTAAAAAAAACTGGCTTCGCAGATTTCTACATATGATAACAGAATCTCTCGGGCGATAATTAAGACAGACTGAATTTGTTAAACTTGAGCAATGTCTATAAAACTTAGTTAAAAATGGGCTCAACTATTACCATATGTATAAATAAACACCTCCATGGCGATCCCACAGTTAAGCCATGTTTATAAATATAGTATAAAGAAGTCACATAACGGGGATGACGTGTACTTCAAAACAAAATTTAAAAAATATCCATTTGTACAATATTTTGGTAGTCAACGTATCTTTGCCATTTGCAGAAAGGAGCAAGAACGTGTTCGTGAGAAGGATGATGATCGTAAAAAGGGTGAACGCGACTTAAGGAGGTCAGAAACAACAGAGAGGCGTTCGAGGGATCGCGACAGAGATCGGGACCAGCCGTCAAGGGAAGCAAATGTGGAGAGAGGGGGGAACAGTAGGGCTACTAAGGATGAGAACCGCAGAGATGACACAGGCCGTAAGAGGGAATCTCAAATGCTTCCAGGGATCGTGGAGAAGACTCCACAAGACAGAGACTTCCTCCCTAAAGGTAAGATTTGAGTTTTTTTTATTATTAATATAATAGCCGAAATCCAGTTTGTGTTGTTCTTTTAAAAACATTGCATTATTTAATAAACTATAGATTGTACAAACATCAAAAAGATAAAATCCATTTCTAACCATAACACAATTTAGGAGGATTTACTTAGATCCCAAATATAAAATTCATGCCAGTCCAAAAAAGTTAATAATCCATGATGTGACTGAAGTGTTTTTTCTGAAATATTATACCTCAAGATAAGGCTATGAATTTATATAGTATCTCGAGAGCATGATGGTGAACGAGAGAGAGAGCGTGACCGAAGTAGAGAAACACGAGAAGCTGTTCGAGACACCAAAGGCGGCCGCTTGCCTCGAGATAACCGAGAAGTAGCCAAGGAGAAAGAGAGAGAAGAGGCATTGGAGAGGTGTCGTGAGAGACAGAGGGAGCGGGATAGGGAACGAGAAAAAGATATGGGAAAGGTATGAGGACTCTTTTCCTTATAAAGGCTCTTTTTATTTGTCGGTCTATTAAAATATAAATAATAAATCATATCTTGTGAAATATATATTATTTACAAACTATACATTTATATAGTATATATATTTAGATGTAAGGTCTTATTAAACTATAATAGTAATAGATATGATCTTGAAACTAAAATAATTTAGCAGTATATTAGTCTTTTTAGAGGAATTTGCCCTGTTATTGAAGCGTTTGGCCGAATAAGGGTCTTTGTTACATTTAAACACATGTTGAGTTTTTGATGGAAAAGAGGTCTATATAAAGTTCTCTTCCTGCCCAAGCTTGTATTTGCTCTGGAATAAAGATCTATGTGCAGTAGTCACGTTGTGTGTAAAATATGACCCACGCTATATTTTACCAGCGTGTTTCCTTTGTTTGTACACGAAAAGTTTAGTATTATTATTATTATTATTATTATTATTATTATTATTATTAGCACCGCGTCTTACTACCCATTCGGGTTATACGCACTTACGCTAATGTGTAATAATATGGTGATTGTGAGATGAAATGGAGGACCTACAGTTTAACGTGGAATCCGAACCACGGTGGAGGCCTGGCATTCCCCACATTCACAAGATGTCTTGTCAGAGGTGAAGGAAGGGTTTGGTAATCAGATAAATCTTTGCCGGGACCGAGGATCGAACCCCGGCCGCCAGCATAGAAGTCTGACACCTTACCCCTAGACCACCAGGTCACCAAAAAGTTTAGTACTTTGCGGTACTGTATTGCTTCCATTAAAACTTGGGTGCTTGAATATCCCTATTTGTTGCTGCCCAGTAATCATTAAACAAAATGATACAATATTAGCTGTTTCAGACTCATAAAATTAATGTTTTGGCATTCTATATTATTCTATTGACTTTATGTACAATAAAAAAAAACTCATAGTTAATTCTTGTTATTATTATGATTGGTTATTCTTACTGTTGTAATATTTTAGTTTGTTGACAAAACAAGATGTTGCATTAGTTTACCATAGGTTTTCATTTTCTTATGTTAAAATAAAACCATAATATAGTATTGTGATAAAGAGGATTTAGAATGTGAAAGAAAGGTATGACAGTGTCTTCTTCCTGACCTTATTCATTCATTCTTTCATGCAAACCTGGCACTCTGAATGCGCCTATTTTATGTTATTTATCAGATGACAATATTTTCACGTGAAATATTGCACTAAAGCGTTTTTCATTGTACTGTGGAAAAAGGGTCTATGTAATCTGCTTGGATGCCACAGACTATAGTTACTCTCAAAAGTTTGAAAATGTATTTCTCAAAACTTACCAATTGTAACAGAGACCCTTATTCAACTGTACGCTTCAATTGATAATCCACATTATATTATTCTTTAATTTGTAATATTAGTTTGTTTTTATATATTCAGTTAATGAAAAAGTTTTAATTTACACAGCACTTTAAATTCTAAAGTGCATTATTCTTTATAGCCTGGTCGGCAAGATTACGAACGTGAGCGGGAATTACCTTCCCTCCTGACTCTGATGACACACAACCCAGCTGTTGTGCAACCTACCCGCGGCAACGCAAAGGTCTCTGGCGGGCTTGACAAAGTCCCTGATAGGGGCTCCGATCGTGACCGAGACAGGGATCGGGAACGAGGTCCCACTAGGGCTGGAGACCGCGGAGGGCTGGGAAGAGCTCCTGACAGAAATGCTGATAGAGGACTAGCCAGAGCTCCTGAGAGGGGGTTGGATAGAGGGGGGCTGGATCGAGGGTTGGATAGAGGGGGCTAGGGGTCCTGAGAGAGGCTTGGATCGTGGAGGGCTAGACAGGGGTCCTGAGAGAGGTCTGGATCGAGGAGGGCTTGACCGAAACTTTGATCGTCCTTCTGAACGAAGCTTTGATCGTGGCTCTGAAAGAGGAGCAGATCGAGGTTTTGAAAGGGTTCCAGAAAGAGGGCCCCACCTTGACAGGGAAAGAGATCGAGATGCCAGAGACAGAGACGGCGATAGAGAATATCCATTATTACCAGCTCGAGTGAGAGAACCTGAACGAGGAAGACCAATTCCTCTGGAGGACAAGGGCTATGACAGTCCTTATGAAAACAGAAGAGGTATGAATTAGTTATTTATTTTCAAGCTGTAATAAATTTATGGATAGGGTCCTTGAATCTCAAAGATTTGAAAAAATATTGGAATTTTGATTCAAATAAATTTTTCTTTAACTTATAAAATGATGGAATATTAGGAACATGGTAGAGCACAAATAAAAGTAAAAACGCTAACATATTTACACACACTTCGATATTTCGATGCTATCATAGCATCTTCCTCAGGATGTAGTAGCTAAAATAGCATTGAAATATTGAAGTGTGTAAATATGTGTTAGTGTTTTTACTTTTATTTGTGCTCTACTATACTCCCAATATCCTATAATTTTATTTATTATTTAGTTATTATTTATATTTCTTATCATTCCATTATATTTATAGTTCCTCTTTTGTTCATTACTGTTCCCATGATTCAGATTGGAATTTGAGATTTGTAGATGAAATAAAGATTTGGATTAGTAAAATATTAGATTTGACCCAACTTTACTATTATTAATCTAAAAAATCAAAAAAGTAAAACTTATTTATGATGGATTAAATAGTGAGGCTATTATAGTTGTTAAGTACAGTACAGGGAACCTGGAGATTTAAGCTCAAGATGAGGTAGAGGGAGACAAAAAAGGGCTCAACATTTTAAAGAATTAAGTGGAGAGATCCATAAAGGACATACAAAGAAGGAAAACTGCTGATATGACATGCCAGCCGACCTAAAGAAACTGGGAAACAACGATTAATAACTACTACTTTCTGAGGAAGACGTTATAGCATTGAAATATCAAAGTGTGTGTAAATATGTTAGTGTTTCTTATTTTATTTGTGCTCCCCCATTTTCCTAATATTCTTTCATTTTATTTATTAATTACAAACTATTTTTGATTAATGCACTTTATTTCATACATTAAACTTAAAAATATAATCTACGAAACAGGAGAATGACCCAAGGATTTTCTAGATGTAACCATGTCGCGTTAAAGAAGAAGAAACAAGCCTAGAAGTGCATTGACCACAGGACCATCAGCCTTATCTCTCATGTGGAGAAAATTGTGGCAACACTACTCAATGGGTCACTGGCACAGAAAAGTCAAAGTGTGAAGGTAGAAGACCAATTTGGATTCAGAAAAGGAACCAAGATTATGAGAATAATTTCAGAGACAGTGCTGGAAGTCAAGTAAGAGGTCTACATTGGTTTCATCAATTGGTAAAAGGCATTTATTAGTGTGAAGTGGAAGAAACTGAAGGAAATACCCAAGAAGAATTATATCAACTTGCTGATTGCAAACCTCTACCTGGGACAGTGAGTGAAGGTGAGGCTGAATGATGGAGAGATCAACAGCGTGGAGATAGGAAGAGGAGTGAGGCAGAGATGCTGTTTGTCACCCATTCTGTTCAACTTGTATGGAAAGTGGCTGGTCAGGGAATCCCTGAAGGGACGTGGCAATTTCAGGATAGGAGGATGTGTCATAAACACACTAAAATACCCAGATGATCTAGCATTGCAGGCCAAAAATAAAGAAGAGTTACTGGAAATGATAGACCAGCTGGTGGAGATAGAGAGAAGATATGGGATGTAGATAAACATTGAGAAGTCAAAAGTGATGGTTAATTTTAAAAGAATATAAAAAAGCTGCTAAAAATTGAATTTGGGAACTAGGAGTTGGAAATCATAGAGCAGTTCGAGTCTGCTGACAATGGATTCCTACTGCATCAAAGAAATTAGTTTGAGAATCACCATGGCCAAGGAAGCTTTAGCCAAGAAGAGATTATTGCTAACCAGCAAGTTGAGTTTGAAACTGAGGAAGAAACCGATGAAATGCTACATTTGGAGCAGTGCATGGAACAGAAACTTGGATTCTTAGGAACATGGAAAAGAAATACTTGAAGAGCTTTGAAATGTGGTGCTGGAGAAGACTTGAGAAGATCAGGTGGATGGACAATGTGACAAATGAATAAGTCCTAAGAAGAGTGGGTTAGAAGAAAACCATCTTGGATGTGATTCTTCGGTGAAAAGTAAATTGGATCAGGCACATCCTTAGAAGAAACTGTATTTGTACTACATCATAGAAGGAAAGTTTGAGTGAAAGAGGAGCTCAGGAAGGATGAGGATTAACATATTAGCTCACTTGAAATAAAGTAAGAACATTCTGGGAGCTGAAGGAGGAAGCAGAGGACAGGCCGCATTGGCGGTCTAAGCTCACTAACTAAAGGAACAAACCTGTTGTAAGACAGGACAGCTAATAATAATAAATTATAAATACAATTATAGTATCCAACACCTTAGCTCAGCCAGTAGCGTGTTTATCTACTGAGCTAAGGGTTCCGGTCTCGATTCCCGGCATGGACAAAAAATTTATCACTGGGGGAATGTGGGTTTTCCCTTCCACAGTTTTGAATTAACAGCCGGGGACTGGATGTTGTGTCTGTCCTAAACTTAAGTTTTATTCTAAGACATATGAAGCTGTGACAGGCTTATCAAGCGGGTGGTGGAAAATATATGGCTTTAATAAAAAAAAACTGATCCAGGCCACAGGCTGGAAACAGTAGGTAATGGATCTAGTAAAGTACCATTATAGCCTCATCTAAAAATCATATTCTTTAAGGGCCAGCCTTATGACTACTGCATGAATATTGCTATTGGGAGGTTAAAGTTAGCTACCAGTTAAAGGTTATCGGTCACTTTAATATTTTACACGTCTTATGAACTGAATTTATCTGTCAGATAGCTATCTATAGGATAAATATATTTTTATCCAGAAAATGCAAGGTTGCTACTGTTTTTACTGGTGCGTGTATAACTATAACTCTACAAATAGATTGTCAGTTTTTGTAAAAGTGTGAATTAAATGTTATAACTTTATAAATAGCTGAACCTGGGCCTGTGCTTACTTAACATGCAAACCAAGATTTTTTTTCTACAATGCTCAAAATTTGTTAAATAATGGCGACTAAACAAGTGCGAGTAAACAGATGGTGTCACGTGGGCGCAGAAGCTAAGATATCTGGCAGTACTAATTTCAGTGTCTGCTAAAATGTGGTCAATAGTTGGTACAACATTAACAAAATTTTATTTATTGTACTCACATTTAAATAATTTGTTCTTATATAAATATAACTCTACAAATAGCTTGTCAGTTTATATAAAAGTGAATCAAATGTTCTAACTTTATATTATTAGAGCCCAGGCCTGTGCTTACTAAACACATGAACAAAGAATTTAACCTAAAAACAGATTATGGTTGGTGAAAAAAACAACACGTCACTATGGCAACAATCATTTTAACTTCCAGATAAAAGTTATCGGGTACTTAAACCTCCCGATACAAATGTGATGGATAAATACATTTTATCTGGCAGACATAAGATGCACTTTTAACTTAGCCGCCAGATAGAAATATTTATCTACCAGATTAATATTTATCCAGGAGTCATAATACAGCCCTTAAGTTGAAAAATTACACCTAGACACGGGAGTCGAATCCAATCTCAGTCCTTGTGTCATTTTTCAATCTAAAGAATATAACATTTATTTAGATTGTATACTTTATGAAATACAATATAATTAAATTCTTTTTTCACATATACTGTATAGCTTTGTTTAAAACCAAAACCATTAAATATATTTTTTACATTAATTGTCCTAAATGTAAAGTAAGATTTACACTCAAAAATTCTAGTGACATTTTTCTTAAAAATGTGTATTATATACTAGTAAAGCTCTAATATAAAAATAATTACATTTAGGTCGGGAGGAAAGAGGTCGGTATTCGGACCAAATCGAAAGAGCTCGCTATGAGGATACTGCTCTTCCACCTCGAGATGACCCCAGAGTGGTTGACAGGCGTATAAATGTGGACCCACGCAATTATCCTGAAGAAAGAAGGAGGTATCATTGTTAATTTTATTTATATCATAATTATTTTGCAAAGCTTATTATTTTAAATGATGTAACAAAATAATTAGGCCCTTTATTTAATGTGGTATACAGGTGTGTTCCTACTATGAGACTCTTTCCCTATTTTGTGCGGTTGTTACTTGTGTCTATTATTAGTACCAGCCGTTTTGCTAACAATTTTTTCCCCATAGCTTACATTTGAAATAAAAGGGAAAAGCTTAAACTACGCTGTTAAGGTAGTTTGAAGAGTCACAATTAAATGTATAAAATTCATTAATTTTTTTTTTAGTATTGTTGGAAGCTTACAATATTTGTCACTTAATCGTTTTCAATGCCTACTGTAGATTCGGGTGACCTGGTGGTCTAGGGGCAAGGTGTTGGACTTCTGTTCAGGGGCCCGGGGTTCAATCCTCGGTCCCAGCACAGATTTATCTAATTACCAACCCTTCCTTCACCTCTGACAAGACATCTTGTGAATGTGGAGAATGCCAGGCCTCCCCCATGGTTCGGATTTCACGTTAAACTGTAGGTCCTCCATTACATCTCACAATCACCCTACCATTACACATTAGCGTAAGTGCGTATAACCCGAACGGAGTTGTAAGATGTGGTGCTAATAATAAAATACTGTAGATTCTATAGAAAAACTTGTATAACGTGGGATGTGCAAAGCTTGTAAAACCTTGATGTCTATTTTTTTTAAATTTCTGTGCTGTTATTTCCATCAAAAATTAGTGATAAGTGTATAAAAATACAAATAATTATATTACATTTAGTGATAGTAACTTAATTTAATACAAATTAACCCCCATGTTCATGAAATGTCAGCCATGGAGAACTTCTTAGAGTGCAGTCTCCTTGGATACAAATCTGACACTTTTTCTAGTAGACCTGGCTTGATTCATACTTCAATACAACTTTCTCTTCCTGTAAAATAATTACTTACAAATAAAGGGTGAAGCTATGGGTGCAGGAATGGCTTCCTCCTATGCAAATATGTACATGGGACTACTTGAAGAAAACTTTCTTCAATCCCAGTCCATCAAGCCCTTTGTATGGCTACGTCACACTGATGAGCTATTCATGATCTGGCCTCACTCTGAAGCATCATTGGACATTTTTCTAGAAAATCTCAACAGTTGCAGTCCTTTCTTAAACTTAACCCACACAAATCACAGTAGGCTCTATAGTCTTACTTTCCTTTATGTCATCTTTTACTTGAAAACAACAAAATTCGCACCACTGTTCTTATCAAATCCACAAATCACCAAAAGTATTTCCACTATCACAGCAGCCACTATTATTACACCAAAAATATCTCTACTATACAACTCTGCCACATGAGCCAAACAAATATGTTCCGGGCCTAACGATTTAGCTCAATATATTGAACAATTATCCCAAGCCTTTACTAGACTACCAAATCTACAGACTATTCCCCAGAGGCAACAATGAACCTCCAGGGAAATATGGAGAAATCTAATCCCTCTCACTTCACAATACCATCCTGGTCTACACAGAATAAACACCATACTCAAAAATGGTCAAAACCAAAAGCTCTTAACCAGTTTTACCCAGATCCAAAACATTCTTAGTTCATCTCCAAGAGTTGCATTCAAACAGGCTCCCCAATCTCCACACTATCCTAATCCACCCCCAACTTCCTGACCCAAAGAGAATCCAAGAATAAACCTTGACTACCATAGGATCATACCCTTGTAATTTTCGCTGCAACAGGTGTACAATTCACGTACAACTACATCCTTCAATAGGATGATCACTAAGATGGAATACAAAATCCTGTTCAGTACAACTGCAAAATAAATAGCTTAGTCCAGGATGGTCCAACCTTTTTTTTTATCCCAAGGGCCAAATCTGACTATCAGTTTGGACTGTGACCCGAAGATATATTTAATAATTCCAATTCCATAAATTTATATTGGCTTACAAACAACACTTAATAAACAATTACTTTCAATACTTATATATAATATGTGTGAAATAAAGTATAAATTGTATTTTTTGTAGGTAGGATTTTTCAAATTTGGCTGCCAAAAAAGTTTATTAATCTCCCAAAAATGTATTTTGAAATATGCACGCACACACACTTTTATAAAACAACCTATAGTTATAAATATATATTTATACAAATTTTTATTTTTGAAAAACATGATGAAATGGTAATAAGGAAGCAATATTAATTTACAAATTTTTATTAATACAATAAATAAATGCTTAGAAAATACTATCCTGACTTTTTTAGATAAGTATTTTTTATTAGAATCATTGGTTATTTCACATCTGCCAAGGGCTTACCTTTAATATTCCTCCAGGATACGTTGAGGGTCACATTTTCATTAAGCGCAGGCCACAAGTTGGCCCACACTGGTTTAGTCTATCAACTACAGTGCAAATACTGTGAAGCAGAATATATTGTCCTTACTACAAGTTCACTCAAACAGCGAATGAACAATCACTGTTTTGACACCAATCACAAGAACCTGGACAAACCTGGTTCCATACAAACCAGCTACACCACCAAAATATTAAGAGCATTTCCCAAAAAGTATAACAGTTCTCAACTCAGACAGTGGGAACTGGCCCACCAATTGATTACCAGATTACAAGATTACCACTATGTCTCAACAGAATATAGTGGCTATCTTGCTGAGGTACATAATACCATGGATTTTTCTTTTCCTTTAATTTATTTTACTATCAAATAGGGGTGTGTAAAGTCCAATATTTTAATTCAAAGCAAACTCGAATCAAATATATGATGTATTCTTGAAGTCAAATCAAAGTTTATGTATTTTTGGTTGTTTTACCATTGATATAATACTATACTATCTATCATATTTTAATATTTATACATCACTTTATGCACTAAAATTACTTGAAATTGTTTTATCACACTTTTGTTGTTGTTGTATTGTAATATTTCATTTTAAAATGATGAATTAAGTTATTTTCACAACTTACAATTCAATTACCTCAGGTTTTTCCCCATATGAATATTAATTTGTAATGTATATAACAGCTCAGAACTGGATTAATTGACTATAAATTGAATATTGTTGCTCTAACTATTTTTTATTGGTAAAGCTTTGTAATAATTGTCAATGTTGATTTTTTTTTAGAAGCTAAGTTGAAGCTGACATTTGTTTAGAAGCTTCTCACACTCTTATCATCAACATCTATTATGTATATATATATTTTTTAAATTTCGATATTCCCCCCTCACTTTCCTACATATTTCTCCTCTCACTCACAAACTTGTTCTCTTATGTCTTTGTAATTATTTGGAAAAACATTTTTGGCTCCAAGCCACCTTCATCCCCTTCCTAGTTAGCACAAGTTCAGTGAGTGATCTTACTTGTCTAAAGTTCTGAATTGTTAATTCGTGAACTGCTGCTGTTCTCAGACGCGAAGAGCCTCTACGCGGCAGTCAGTCTTGGGAGCGAGACCGCGAGAGAGAGATACTTGAGCGGGAACAGCGGGAAAGAGAACTCAGAGAGAGGGATCAGGAAAGAAGGAGGGTGTATGAGAGGGAAGAACCACGCCCCCCTGGATCTGTTATAAAGGGTCGAGACTGGGATGTCAGAGATTACCCTGATACTCGCAGGGACTGGGACAGTCGAGCCAGGTGATGCTACTGCTACTTTAATATCACACATGCAGTCGACTCATTAGTGTTTCACTTTCATCATAATCTATGAATTGGTTATCTCTTGAAGACGGGGCCCACCACCAGATTGGGATGTTGCCCATCGAGGAGAGTGGACAGACAAGGAGTCTCACCCTTTGCCCCTCCCCTTACCCATTGAAGAGGAATGGAGATGTTTCCCTGGACCACCAGCTGACTGGGACCGCAGGGGTCCTTGGCATGAGGAATGGGGGGAGCGTCCGCCACTCATTCCTCCTGTGGTCGCTGTGCTACCGGGCCGCCCACCTCCACGGGTCATGTTGCATGAACCGCCGCATTTGGTCCATCCTCGAGAAGTAGAGGAACTCTCTCTCGATGACAGGTCAGAATTAGTATTCCATATACATTTATACTTGTCCAAGTTTTGAAGTAAAACACGATTGAATATGATTTATTCATTTTATAATCAGTAATTTTCTTCTAGAAAATAGTTGACACATTTCAATATGGTAAAATATTGCTTTTCAGTCTAGCAGGGCTTTGTGAAGTGCACATTTAAAATTTGAAGCAACACCAAATCAAATAATATTAAATATTTCCAAAGCCAAATCAAATTTTGAATATTATTTTTATATCTTAAAAATATGTTGTGCATATTTGTTTATCTTAAAACACTAAATATATTTTACAGAATATTTTGTTGTAAAAAAGCTCAGCATACTAACTAATTTATTACAGTTCATGAACAGATTTAGTAACCTTAGCACCCTCAGATTCACCTGGAACATTTCACAACACCATAACACTTTCTTATATCTGGAACTGAACCTTCATGAGGGAAACATTTAACACCACAGTTCACACAAAAGCCACTGACCATTAACAGTTCCTCCATTTCCAAAGCAACCATACTCTTTATGTAAAACACTCTTTAGCCTATAGCCTAACCACCAGAGCCAAAAATATTTAAGGAAGACCTTAGCAACCAACATCAACTACTTTTCAAAACTTTCACAGTCGAAGGATACTCTTAACTTATAGTCAACAGTTAAATAAACAGAGCTCTGTTCATTCAAGAGCCTATCAAGAAAACCTCAAATGACAGATTGCTCACCAACCAGTATTATGAAGGACTAGACAAATTAATATTTATCCTAAAGATAGGATACAATATCCTAAATTCCTCACCTCTCATACAAAATTTTCTCAACATTCTGGTTCACCCTAAATTGCCCGGCTCAGCCACAAACAACAACAAACATCAGACCAAAGGTTCCTACCCTTGCAACAAACTGGGATACAGTACCTGCAAAATTCACAACCTTCCACCTCATTCAACAGCAGATTCACACAAATGGAAAAACCCATGAAAGGCCACCATGACTGCTCCAAAGAGTCTAGTAACTACAGTTCAACATGCATTGCTGAATACATTGGCCTCACCACAGGAACACTTGAACAACAAATGAATGGTAATCGTTTTGATACCAACCACAGCGACTCTTTTAAATCACTAGCCCTTCATGCCCAAACACATAGAAGAACAAAGTTCATACTTTACATTGCTGCCACTAGACAAAGAGGTATTGACTGCCTCCTTAAGAAAATCAATCGTTACCGTCAAATCCCCTGACCTAGGTTGAATTCTTTTGGAACTCATCAGGGAGGAGTGTAAAATGCGCAACACAACTTCCTAAAAGAGGGAACAAAAAAACACAAAGGGGGCAGAAAGGAAATTGGTAAAGGATGATAGGACACTTAGATAGGAACATGTTAATGGAATAATATTAAGGACAAACAGAGGAAAAGGACAGCACTGTAGCAATGTCAAGTGTAAATTGTTTCTTCATTATATTGCAACAGCCATATTGGGTTTTTTCCCTTTTATATGTTTTCTATCCACCTTTTTTGTACACTCTTGTAAATACGGTATATACTACAAATTACCTCAAAAACCTTATGTAAACAATAATAACAGGTAATTTAATAATTAAGGAATTAAATATAATATAAATACAACATTCTATTCATCTACCAAGAGTAAATACACAAGTTTGAACAGGCAACTGCAGAATCCAAGCCTAAACTTTTTTTAAATCGAGAAACAGGCAACATCAGAATCTAAGTGACCATGATCAACCTCTAGCCATACTGCCATAGTTCATTGTGTTTTTTATTCTTTTCTACTGAAGAAGGAAACTGATGTATCCTGAAAATTTCTTAGTTAGGTGTTTTTGTGTGATTTAGTTGGGAACTTTGAGGCACACAGTTTTCTGGCGTGAAGGCTTTGTCTTTCTCTCTTACTTTCAATTCTTAATAAAGGGGATTTAATAAAGTTTTTTGACATCTGTATATTTATAAAGTGTGAACCTGATCTTGTTAAATTTTCCAAATAATTGTTTATTCCCTGCCTTGATAATCTTAATCAAATTTTCATTTTAATATTCAATACTTGCCATCAGTTAGAGGTGTATGAAGCTTCGAAAACTTCGAACTCTCTTTAAATATTTGTTCGCAATAATTATATTGGGAATATAGCATTTTGTAAATTATATTTAGTACCTAAACTTATGTAGTTATGCAAAGTATGATATTTTTTATCCAACATTAAATATCTTTTTTTTAAATATCCATACTTTCATTTCACTTTAAAATATCTATTTAAAAATGAGGTGGCCCAATGGCTAAATAATTTTAAAATAAAGGAAATTGATAAAACTAAAGAAAAAGGAAAAATAAACTACTAAGAGTAAATTTGATGAAGAAAGCCCACCTAGGGAAATTTTAAAATTCAAAATAGAGTAATCCATTGTTTGTGTTATTTGTACTCTCTTCTTCTTTGTGTTTGAAAAAGGCAACAATGCCGAAATATTATTTTATTTGTGTTAAAATGTGTGTGTGACTACTTCTACTATAGAAGACAGAAGAAGGGAAGAAGATGTCACCTTTGTGCATTGGACTCTTCCCACATTTTTCCTCTTTCCCTAGGTGGGCTTTCTTCATCAAATTTATTCTTAGTAGTTGATTTTTCCTTTTTCTTTAGTTTTATCAATTTCTTTTACTTTAAAATATCTCATATTATTTGATTCAACTTTGCTTTTAAAGAGTGGACTTCACTCACTCACAACATTACTATTTTCCTTTTTCAAAAACTCATACAGGTTAGTGTTGTTTTAAAATACTAAACTTAAAGTTACTCTCTTTTGTTTCAGTGCAAAGAAGTTATATGAAGAAGTGAAAGAAAAAGAAGTTTTAGATTTGAAAGAAGAAAGATTACCTATTGAAGGTATAAACATCAACATTGTTCTTTATGTTGTTCATTCCTTTTATTTAAGAGTTCACAATCTCAAGTTTTTGAATTTGAGTTTATCTTGAGCGAGCTTTTCATAAAACTCCAGAATATCGAATCGATCTCGAGCTTGTGTTGAGTAGATATACAACTTTAAATCTTAATTATGTTAATAAAAAACAAATATATATTAATATTATTTTACTTATTTGAATAAGAAATGGATATTAAAAAAATATTCTTAGCTTCATGTCTTGCTGCCCATTTGAGTTGTACACTGATAATTAAAATAAAATAGGTTTAAAACTTTTTTAAATAGTTTAAAAAAATCAATTAAGTTATTTAATTATTGATTTTTATGAATTACATATTACACTTTTGCATACATCTCTACTTGTTACTTTATTGTACTAATCCTTTTTGTGTTCTAACAGCCTTACAAAGGGATACGTTTCCTATTTCTTCTTTATCTACTCTTTCTACCTTCCTCCACTCAACAATCATTTTACTCAATTGCTGATCTTGACATTCCAATGGCCATCTGCACTGTATTCTCTTTGTTGGGTCATTTTCACACTCTATACTCCCCTTACCCTAATCACTTTCCCCTCCAACTGTACACTATTTCACAAAACAAATCCAAACAAGAGAAGTGTAAACAACGTATCATTCAACACCACACACACAGTGTAAGGCAAATGATTAACCTTTTTCAAGAAGCTTGAAATTGCGAGCCCATAGATCTATTGATTCTGGTCCTGAGTTCAAGTATCTACTTCAAGGTAAAGTCAAATCTGAATATTCGCAGATGCCAAATTTTATCTGTTCCTTTTTAAGTATGCTATCATTTTTAAACAATATCCTTTCTCTCCCTTTTCTATTTTTGGTGCCATCTTTTAAGAATTTGCGTTGCTCATTTCACACTCCCTCTTGATGAATTTTGTTTAAAAATGAATTTTGATAGATTGAAACTTAAGTCGAGTGCTAACAATTAACTATCTTCAAGAGGCAGCAATTTTCAGGATGGTAAAATGCCTCCATTTTCCTCTATCCTTCCATCATTCTTCACTTTTATTTCTTCCAGTCTTCTTCTCTCACTTGAACACTTTCTATTTTCTACTCCTCCCATCTCTTTCTTGGCCTCCCTCGCAGTCTTGTTAGCACATACTTCATTGCCAACATTTTCTTTGGCATCCCGTAACCTATATATAATCAGCTATAATAAATTACTTGTTTTTCAAGGTGTACGACTCGAGGATTCCCCAGGAAAGAAGCTGGGTGATTCTGCAGACATTACAATTTCGAGCAAAAGGCCTCGCGATCAACCTGATCGAGAGGTAGAACCCAAGAAAGTCTGCCTAGATGACAGTGTACCCCTTGAAGAGCTCAGTGACATCAGTGATGATGATGCTGATGAGATACTAAATCGAGAAGATAGCGTAAGTTGCATTTTTTTAATATATATTCTTAGATCTTTTATTTTCTATTTCTCATTGCTAAAGTTATACATTACATTGAAATCGCATTATCTTCTTTTTTGCAATAACAAGGGTTTGTAAAATTGCTTATAACATTTTAAGTAAATAAACCCTTATTAGTGAATAGGGGGACTAATCATAAAGCATGTCAAGTCTGCTGCTGATGGATTAGTTGAGGTTTGAATCCCTGGTGGGTGTAATTAATATGGAGTTTTCTTCATCCCTATCCTATGAGTGGAGTTAAAATCCAGATGGGGTAGTCGGCAAAAGAAAAAATCTAAAGATTTGTTTTAGGCTTTCATTTTCATTCCATCATAATTTTAGTTTTTATTTTATGTTTATGTTGATTTTATCTTAGTCATTTTATTTATTCTCATATATGTAACATCGACCATTTTATTTTTCTGCAAATGTTTTTTCCCCCCTCATTTAACAAATTTAAAATTTCACTGTAAGTTTCACTCATTTTATGGATCCAAGTCTAAATTCTGAATATTCATTTAACTTTAGAATGCAAAATACAAAATTTGAATCCGAGCTGTGGAAATAATTATGAACATA
The DNA here is from genome assembly GCA_902141385.1 of Timema californicum. Classification (NCBI taxonomy): domain Eukaryota; kingdom Metazoa; phylum Arthropoda; class Insecta; order Phasmatodea; family Timematidae; genus Timema; species Timema californicum. The sequence goes on from CABFOW010001819.1 coordinate 88,005, forward strand.
CAAGGAAATATAAATTTAATATAAGTGTTAAAATTACTGATCTGAAGCCTAGGTGTTGCGTTTGTTCTATAATTGTGTTGGTTTTGAACCACCGTTAAGCATTAGAGCTCTAAAAAAAATTTCAGTTGCATGTTTTTTTAAAGGATTTGAGTCTCTAATCCTCGAATATTTATGGATTTAAATAAATATGATTGAATTTTATAAAAATAAAGCACAAATAAAAGTAAAAAACACTAACACACACTTCAATATTCTGATGCATTCATTACATCTTCCTCAGTAATAATTGGTAATTAAATAATATTATATTTTTCTTTGTGTATTTTATTTCACACATATAATTAATATGATTAAATTAAACGTGACATTAAAGTTTATCTGCTAGAGCACACTTTTAAGAGCTCTGATCACACTAGAACCTATGTTAAGTGATGGAGTAGTAATCATCTCTTTTCTTTGAGCTATGACTATTACTTGTGTTCAGTGTACAGTGTGAACTGTGTTCCATATTTTCATTGTGAAAAAAAAAAGCAATAAGCAATATAATCATCAACTTTTCCAGCCTCTTTTTGTAAAATGCCTTCATCTTCCTCTTTTCTCACACCATTCTTCCTCCTTTATTTTCTTTCATTCTTCTCCTCCCTCTTGCTGTTATCTGCTCATCCCATCTTTATCTTGGTCTTCTTTATGGTCTCTTTCCTACATATATCTCCATCATTCTCTTTGGGATTCTTTTCTCAATACATGCCCATACCATCTCAGTTTTGCTTCCTCTACTACCTCATGTATTCCCTGTACTCTTGCTCGGACAACTTCATTCCTAATTCGGTTTCACTTTCTTATAGCTACAGTTGACATTCCTCAAAAACTTCATTTCCATGGCCTCCACTTTCCATCAATATGAAATATATAAGAGCTCCAAAACAAATTCCAACTAAAGATAAAAAAAAAGTCTTTTTTTATGTCTTGAATCTCAAATATTCACAAGGATTTGAGGACTCGAGGTCCTATTTATAGTTTAAAGGTCTCCTTGGGTTCATTTTATTAAATTATAAATTTTTACATTTACTTAGTTATATTACTTTTTTATATATAGTTTTTTTTTCGATGCTCACATAAAAATAATGTGGGCTGAGTAGAGTAACATTTTATACTTTTAAATCTATCAATATAAGGCTAATAATTGAAGGAATCTGTCAAAGTTATTAGTATTTAATTTATACTCAGCATGTAAAAAATATATTTTAGCGTGCACAGTCACAAACTGTTACGTTTTTATGTTAGTGTATAAACCCACCCACCCCCTTTTCTCCCAATTGCACTGAACACCAGCCCATGGTTTCACTAATTGGCTTAATGCCAGTTTTTCACAGAGTAAGTTGGTTGTGTTAGGTTGATGAGTTGGCTGCAGTGGAAAGCGAGGTATTGCTTGCACCTCAAGGTGGTTCCTCCACTCCACTCTCTCAGAGAGCTACTGAAGAGCACACAGTAAGAACAGCCTGTGCTTCTTTGTGTGCATGTGCTCACTGGAGTTTGTGTTCTAGTTTACTTTAAGAAAATGATTGACATAACCTTTTATTTTACCATTATTTTGGAAAGAACACTAGGTTGTGAAAATGGTAACTGTATGAAATAAAATAATCTAGTACTCTTAGATGTTGCTATTGGTTTGCAGTTGCACTGTAATTTTGTATATGAATGCGCTACAAATAGTTCATTTGTTTTGTTGGAGTTTAAAAAGGAGGTGGCCCGATGGCTAAATAATTTTATAGTAAAGGAAATTGATAAAACTAAAGAAAAAGGAAAAATAAACTACTAAGAGTAAATTTGATGAAGAAAACCCGCCTAGGGAAAGAGGAAAAAAATGTGGGAAGAATCCCATGCACAAAGGTGACATCTTCTTCCTTTCTTCTTTCTTCTATAGTAGAAGTAGTCACACACGCATTTTAACACAAATAAAATAATATTTTGGCATTGTTGCCTTTATCAGACACAAAGGAGAAAGAAGAGAATACAAATAACACTGGATTACTCCATTTTGAATTTAAAGAAATCTTTCCCTAGGTGGGATTTCTTTATCAAATTTACTCTTAGTAGTTTATTTTTCCTTTTTCTTTAGTTTTATCAATTTCTTTTGATATAAAATTTTGTTGGAGTTTCTAATTTTCATTAATTTTATTTAGAGACTTTGAATCAACTTTGAATCTTAAATTTTATCTAAAATCCTTATATCTTCAAGAAATATACAATTCTAGTTAAAGTGACACTATTTGAAATTAAAATTAAAAAATGTTGCTTAGATCTTGGTTTCACTGACAAATATTATTTTGTTGGTCATGTCTCTTATGTCATAAGCAACAAAGAGAACACTTTCTATAAATAATTATATTAATACCATTTTTTTATACTCTGCCAACTACAAAATTCTATATAATTCCTTTTACCAATTGCTTAAAATTGTTATTTTAAGTCAAGGTCTTCACAATTGTTTTTGAGTAACCTTTTTTGATAGTCTTATGAATCTCGAATCTCTTCGAATGCCAGAGGATTCAAGAGGTTCAAGAAATTTAAGGATTCAAGCATCACATCTCTAATTTTATTTCTTAGTCGAATCCATGACAAATAATAAAGTTCAAGTTTGATTATAACTTATTTAATAACTAATTAGTTATATGTTTAATTGGGGGGGAAAAACCCTACCTTTACTTAAAAATAAAACTTTTAATCTCACAAATTAAATCGTGAAGCAAACAATTTTTTGGTCTACATTAATGGTCAAGTAACGTAAGGCGTTACTTTGCATTTGACTACAGTTAACACAGAGGTAGGACTTTGAGTAAACTGAAAGTTGCTTTTCCAATGACTTTCACTGGTTTTCTTGTAACAATTTATTGTCACACTAACGATGATGCATTTCCTTTAAATTTTGAAATTACTTGTATAATGTAAAAAATAAACCGCAACATTCCCTAAGGATGGCCTTGCATTTAGTCATTTGATTACGCTAAGTAACATCACTTTTGCATCTCTTCTTTCGAAAATGGGTAAAAGAAAATTGCATTGCTATTTTTGCTATTTTTTAATAATCTATCCGCAAATGGCCTTGTTTTTTGTTTTGTTTTTTTAGGGTTATGTAAAATTGGATTCCTTGATACCTTAATACTCTCAATATTTACTTGTATTGAAATAATATAGAATCAATCTTAATATAACCATTTTCGATACCTTAATTATTATCTCTCATAAGTCATGATCAATTAAATGAACGTTATAGTATTGGGCATCCATTGGGGGAGAGGGGGTATTTGACAGATAGGAAAAGTTACTGTATTTCCATTCGCCAAACCATACGATCTGCAAGACCATATGTTGCTTTGTTGTTACTTTTGGTAGTAAGAAAATTCACAAAAACAAAAAAATTGTTTTAAATTATTAAACGTTTTTATGTTATTGAAACATGAACTTATAAAAATAACCATTTGGATGTCTCTTTTTTGTAAAAGTGGCGTCTGTGTTTCACTTAAAAATGCTCGTCATATGAGAGATTCTAAAATGTGGAGTGCTTTTCTGAACTCAAGATGGTTAACCATCTGAAATGGAGGTGGATGATGATGCCATTCAAACCCTCAAGCAGTTGGGTTTTATTTTGGTGGCCAGTTATAACAAGATACACGTGTGAATATAATACTTTTTAATTTATTATATCATTTACTATGATATAATTTGTTGCCAAAACCGCAAAACAAAAAACATAGTTTTCTAAGTATATTCTGTTCTTTCAACAGGTTATGAAAACACCAATTTTATAATGATTCTTAGGGAAATATTATTAGACTAGTTTGATAAAACTTTTTATTGATAATATATATAGCATTTGTAAACAAATAATAATTATTTTCGAATAGTTTAACACTATTGACTTAGTCAATGTTTGCAATAAAGAACCTTCTGCTCGCAGTCAGAGACTACCCTTCCAACCATGGATACTATGGACAAACAAAACAACAACATTGAGAATTGATTTGATTTCTAATTATTTTTTCACCTTAGTACTGAAAAATTGTAAATGTACTCAACATTACCTTTGGGTTTTAGTTACCTTACTTGGATAGTGAATCAATAATTGCTCTCAACAATAATTGGATACACTGGTTGCAAACATGGTTGTACTATTCAAACCATTTAACGGTTTTTATTTCCAATGTGAGGTTGGATGGACAGAGATATTGGAAAGAGATGTCAAAAGAATTAAGAAAGTGTTACATAGCCAGGTAAGAAAAAGTATCAATGACGAAGACTGGAGAAGAATACAAGGAACTATAGAGGGGATACTTTGAGATAATGTCCATCCCGGAAGAGGAAAGGAATTAGAGTGAAGCAGAGAAGCATGAAGAATTAGCAGAAGAGAAGGGGATGAGTCCCACGTGGAAAGAGGTAGAAGATAAATTAAAGAAAATGAAACTGGAAAAACCACCATGTGGGAAAGAACTAACTGAAGATGACGAGAGCAGCATAAGAAGTAGGATTACATTGGTTACGCAGGGCTCTGAAAGTGATATGGAAGATGTACAGGGTTCTGAAAGAAGGGAATTATATTGCCAATTTTTAAGTATGTCAGGAAGAGGTGTAAGAATTACAGGGGAATAATGCCGATGTGCCGCTGTATAAAAATATATGAGAATGTAATGGAAAAGAGAATAAGAAGGAAAATGAATATAAGGTGAAGGAAGATAGGAACAGCACGGATTTAGGAAACAGAGGTCAACAATAGACTTGATCTTTGCTATACGACCGATGATGGAAAGAAGGTATAAGTTGGGGAAGGATTTGCTAGTAGTATTTATGAATGTGGAGAAGTCAGACGTTATTGTGGATAGAAATAAAGTCTGAAGCGTGATGGAGGAGGCTGTGGTGGAAAAAGGAGTTGCAATGAAAGTATAAAGCATATGTATGAGGATAACATTAGTTGTTTTATGACGAAGAAGGGGTTGACAAAGTGGTTCCAAATAAAAAAATATAGTGAAGGAGGGGAGTGCTCTCTCACCTATTCTATTTGTAATGGCAATGAAAATGGTCATGAATAAAGTGGCAAGAAAACTCTGGGAGGAAATAATGAAAGACATGATGTTTGCTGATGAATTGGTTTGGGGGTAGAAGGAAGAGGAAGTACAAGAACACCTAAATGAATGGAATTAGGATGTGAAAGAGTGTGGAATTAAATTTAGCATGGAGTGGTGAAGTGATGGTAAGGAAGGAAGATGTTAGGTCTTAGTAGAGCCATACATTTGGATGGAGTAGAGCTGAGAAAGGTACAGTGTGTAAAAGTGTAAAATATCTCGGAAGTGTGGTTAAGGCAAAGGGTGGATGTAAAGAGGGTTTCAGAAGGGGGAGGGGGAAGTTATAGGCATGTAAAAGACCTGATATGGGGCATAGAAATGTCCTTGAAATGGTGTACTGTATACATATAGTCACATATTTAGAAACATGAACATTGATTGTAAGAGAGACACCCGCCTCAGTGGCGTAGTTGGCTAACGCGCTAGTTGTGTTGAGCCCAACTGCTGAGGACGGGGAGATCGAGGTTCGAATCTCAGTCGGGTGAACTGGGGGTGGTTTTTCCTAAATGGTTTTCCACTCTCCCTCCACGCAAATGCGGGTTCATTTCCTCTAATTCAACCTTCCCAATTCCTATCCATTAGCGTAATTAGTACTTAAAAGCGTATAACCCGGACGGCTAGTAAGACGCGGTGCTAAATAATAATAATAAATAATGTAAGAGAGACTTAGAAAGTGGAGGCCATGGGAATGAAGTTTGTGAGTGGCATGTTAGCTCTCATGAGGAGAAACAGGATAAGGAATCAATTCATACAGGAAATAATGAGGGTGCAGAGAGTACATGAGATAGTATAAGAAGTGAGGCGGAGATGTAATAAAGATGGAAATGGAGAGAATGATGAAGATGAAGAATGTAGGAAAAACACTGCAAAAGAGGCCAATAAAGAGGTAGGAGCAGATAGCAGAAAGTGTACAACGGAGAGGAGAAGAATGGAAGTGATTAAAGGAGGAAGAATAGTGGAAGGATAGAGGAAGGATAGAGGAAGCTTGAGGTGACCTGGCCACATGCTGGAAACAGTTGATGATGATGATGATGATGACATTAAGGTCGGATGTATGGTAAAATATTGAAATTATATATATATAAGTATAAAAATCGAGAATCTGAAACTCGAGGTTGAAATTAAAGATGTGTCAAATCCTATATTTCTCAAATTCAAATCTTAAAATTTTTATTCTGAATCTCAAATCCAAATTTGAATCCTCAGATCTTTAAAACTGTGCAATTTAAGTTAAAGTTAAAATATTTAAAACTGATTTGAAAAAACAACTTGTTTGGTGCCACTGACAAAATGCTATTTGTGTTTTCATGTTTTTTACAGATTAAACAACAATGGGAACTTTTTTTTTAGTAAATTAATTATATTCATTAACTTTTGTCCCTTTTAGTGATTTTGTTACTTTACCAACTACACAAGTCTATTATAATTCCTTTTACCAGCGGCTTAAAATTGTTATATCAAGTCAATGTCTTTATTATTGTACTTACGATACTTTTATTGAGATTTTTATGAATCTTGAATGTTTCAAAAAACCAGAGGAATCAAAGATTCATGCATCCAAACTCTTGCTAAAGTCTAAGAATCAAAATTTAAAAAAAAACAGGAATCTCCGCATCTATATTTTATTTTACTTATTTGCTTTTTTTAAAAATTATTTATGAAATATAGTAGTATTTTTTTAATGTTTTTTAATTGGTTAATGTACAATTTTTAAACTTTTAACTCAAAGTAATATTAGTATTGTTTGGAGATTGTTTTCCATAGCCAGGTTTATTGGAGCTCAGATATAATAAACTATCTTTTAATAAGTATGTATTTTGTAATAAACAAAGTTTAAATCCTCTTGATATTTTTGCGATACCCTAATCAAACAAAATCCTTTATTAACAAATTTAATTTTCGATTCATATAAGTTTTACTATACCTGAGCCTCACTTTGTTTATTTTAGATTTTAGCATATCTTCTCCTCCTTAGGCATGATGGTAGCTAAACAATTGTATAATACTGATTGTAATTAATTATGTGTGTGTTTGCAATTTAAGATTTTAAAAAACTATTATAACTTCTTCCTTTATTAGACCAAGTAGTTGCACTTTAGCCTCATTGCACGTATCAAATCTATCAAAACATAGCAATAAGGTTGTCAAATGAGAATTTTTTCAAACATCAGTGTAGAGCTGGGATTTGATTTGTTAATCGATAGAACCAGCCCTTTCCAAACATAATTAGATTTGGGAATCAAATATGAAGTTACAAATGAAATATTTCCTCACTCTCAATATAAGTGATTGAGTAATAGAGATAAGATTGAAAACTAAACCATTAGTTTGGTACTAAGCTTTATATTTACTTTTCACATATTTAAGGATAAGTTTTGTTTAATTTGTTGTGATACATCAATTTATTTATATGTATGCAGTGTGAAAAGTATATTTGAAATAGAGGACTTGTCACACCTACCTGAACAATTCTGTAGTAGAAATTGTCTGAATACAACACTAATAAACACAAAAACACATTTTAAAACCTAACATTGCCACGGGTAAGTGAACTGTTGTTCTTGGTTGGACTACAAGATTGGATGTTAACATTTTCAATCCAACCAAGAACAACATTATACGCTATGAGCTTGAAGAAGTTGCATGTGTCAGTAAAAGCTGGTTTTTAACATGTGTTTTTGTATTATGTAGTGTCTTATCTAAGAGATCTCTGCTACAGCCTTTCTCAGCTCAGTGTGAAAAGTAGGTAATGGAGAAGTGAGCTGACCTGGGAAAGAAGGTAGTTTAAATTAAGATCAACTCAAGAACATTATATATTTTTTCAAACAATTTTCATTTTTCATAGTTAGAAAATTACATAAAACACAGAAAGAAAATGAGAGTAGATTAAAAGAAAGTTTGAAAGGTAATAGCTAAAAGGGCCAGCGTTGTCAGATGGCCACTAAAGTAGCAGATTGCCAGAATGATAGCACTTGAGTGGTTAGTGAATGGATTCTTTTTACACCAACCTCACACAATTTCCATAACTCAACAAATAATATGTTTAATAACAGTGTATTAATTTAGTTAGACATGTATTAGTTTTTTGACAGTATTAAAATATTATTTTCATTGGTTGAATGAAAGATAAAATTCTTCCAGATCAAATAAAACTTTGCAACTCTCTTTTAGATATCTCTATAGATTACCAAACTATTTCCTAATAATTAATTATTTAAGGTTTTTTTAATTTGACTTTTTTAGTGAATTTCCAAGACACATTTTGATGACAAGGATTGATATATATATATATTTTTAATGTTCTTTGCATTGATCATTGTCTGTCTATTTTTCTTGGGTAGTTAAATGTCATAAATATATCTTGTTCTTACTGTTTGTTGACTTTGTTTTGATTTTGCTAGTTGTACTTTAGAATTATATGTTCTACTTAGGAACTATCCAAGCCTGTTCCACTCCAAGAGCCAGTCGGTCAGACAGTCCTTCCCCCAGGCGTGGGGCCAGGAGATTCCGATGTCGATACAGACCGAGAGGACAAACCTACCACAACCCAGGACACGGTGGAGGCCAGGTAAACAAGAAATACTAGGGGGGGAGGGAGTCCATTTTGAATAATTTTTATGTTACCTACCTGTGACGTAGCGGCAAGTCAAGATAGGATTTCTCATGTTAATCTATTTACGTTTTGTTTGGCGAGTTTTAAAGATTTGACAATGAAAGAAAAGTAATCATTTCTTAAATAAGTCTAAAAATCGTTTTACACAGATTTTTTCTTCTTTTTTATACCTTCATGTAGTTTTTTTTTAAGTATACAGTTCAGGCTATTAGGATTATTTACACAAATGATCTGTAGGAATCTTCCGGACAGGATGTGGATCAAAAACGTCCTTGAAAATATATGTCTGTAGAATAGGAAACAAGAAAAAAGGTAATTTATAAATGGAAGTTGTGCTGTCCAGGCACAAGGTAGAATGTGTGTTTATACAGTTAATGGAAGAGGGTATGTATCATCAATAGATAAACAAGAGGCCTTGATGGGTGAACTGCTTATTTTCTTCCCTCTCTTTCTATTTTGTAATTGGCATCTTAGTATGATAGTGGCTAAGAGTGCTTGGGTGCATCAAGTTCTGTTTCAATTGCTTAAGAATGATTAGGTGTGTCAAGTTATGATTCGATTGTTTAATAGTACTTAAGTTAAGTCAAGTTAAGATGCAACCTGCTTCGCAAAATAACTTCGAATTCACCGAGTAGGGAACATCATTGCTAGTTTTACACTCTAGGTCAGGAATAAGGAAGCCTTATTTTCATGGGGGCGGTAACTAAAATTGAAAGACATCCTTTATACATATCAACTACTGATAGCTACCGACACTGTTATGGAGACATGTGTTCTCCAGTATCACTCTGTCATGTACAATTAAGAAATTTGCATTTCCTGATATTTTAGGATAATGTTTACTCCTGGTTCTATAATATATTATCTAGCTCAAGAAAAATTGATAACATTTATGAAAAGAGTATAATTTATTTTTGAGTTTTGTGAGTTAATTCTTTCATATTCACTTTTAATTTCCTCTTTTCTTTTGGGGCTATTGATTTAGACTAGCTAACTTTCTTTTTAGCTTTAAACTTTTTTTTTTATATTCAAAATTATAATAAATATACGAAGGTGAAGTCAAGAGCTACTAGAAGACAAGCCCACAATATTTACATTTAAAACATGCAAAACAAAATATCCTGTTATAATTCCTGTTATAGATATATCGTTGCATAGCACAATGTTGTTTGTTTAGAATGTTGTTTTACAGTTTATTTTCTATGTTGCACTGTGTATACTTTATTGACATGAAAATATGCTGCAATTTTTTCCCAAACGACAGCCCTTAAAAAATTAGTTCAGCCTCTAATCACATCCTTAGATAATAAATAACAAATTTTGTACCTTTGGGCATTGTATATATATATACACACACTCACGCACACACAGTACCCAAAGATACAACATTTGTTATGTATTATCTAACAAAATGTTGTATCTTTGGGTACTGTGTGTGTGTGTATATATATATATATATATATAGTACCCAAAGGTACAAAATTTATTATGTATTATATAAGGATGTGATTATAGAGGCTGAACTAATTTATATATATATACATACACACACACCAGATGGTGAGTTAGCTGCTTAGTTTCAAAAATGTTATTTAAAAATAAATATACCTTGACTAATAATATTTTAACTTTAAGCCAAAATAACTGATGAAATGAAATAACAATGATAGTAATTTAAAAAATGAATCATAAAAAATTATACTTTATTGAAGCCAAAATGGCTGACGGAATGAAATAGTCAGACCTTCTTTAGCTGCTACTACTATTTTTCACACATATTTTCAGATACTTTTGGTTGCTGTCTGTTGGCTGTTTTTCTATATTGTGACAATGATATAGTGTCTTTCTTTACTTATTTAGAATATTATAGATCTTTTATAGTGATACTTTTCTATTAAAAACATAGTTGAATAAATATTTCACTTTTTTACATATTGTTAATAAACATATAACTATAAAATATCATTTCTATATCACAAACTATATAAAATGAAAAAACCATGTACACAATTGGATATATGGCTGAACTAAAGGAGTAACTTTTCAATGGCCCACTTACCTCACTTTTAAGTCAGTATGAAGATACCTTATTAATAAATAATAAATATAGTATTGTAGATCATGACTAAAAAAGCATCTCTCAGCCATTAAGTAAGACATAGCTATAACGATCAATTTAAAATCCAAGTAACTAATAAGACATGTAAATACTATGAACATTAGGAAAGCTAAAGGAAATAGTGTGTATTTAATTTACTTTCAAAGTGGATTCATTTTAAGACATAAATATATTTTTTCCTTTTAACAATAATAATACTTAGTCTTACTACCCGTTCAGGTTATATGCTTAAGTAATAATTACGCTAATGGGTTAGGAATTGGGAAGGTTGAATGTAGAGGAAGTGAACCCGTACTTGTGTAGAGGGAGAGTGGAAAATTATTTAAGAAAAAACCACCCCCAGCTCACTTGAGCAAGGTTCGAACCTCGATCCCCCCATCCTCGGCGTTCTAGCTCAACATGAGACTAGCGCGTTAGCTAACTATACCGCCGAGGCTTTTTTTTTCCTTTTAAGATGATTGTATTTTTAGGTTATGGTCTAGATTCGGCGGCAGCTTATTTTGAGTTACAATATTTAGTGTTAGTTTATGGGCTTGCAATTGTTCTGAAAAGGGCCTTTATCATATTCGCTATTTGTTATCATGGAATTCAATAATTCTCCATTTAAAAAAAGTGTTTTTCTTAGTGTTAGTGTTTGTTATTCCTATTGGGTTTTATTATCTCTTTAAGGAGATATATTATATATTAACATCCAATGTCCTTTTCCTTTCTTTGTCCTTAATGTTATTCCTTTTACATGTTCCTATCTAAGTGTCTTATCCTTGACCAATTTCCTTTCTCTCCCTTTTATTTTTTGGTTTCCTCTTTTGGGAAGTTGCGTTGCGCGTTTCACACTCCTTCTTGATGAGCTCTGATATCATTAAACCTATGTCGGGGGATTGGGTGGTGACGATCGATTTTCTTAAAGAGACAACCATTACCTATTTGTCCAGTGGCAGCAATGTAAAGTGAGAACTGTGTTCTTTTCATTGTAAAAGCCATTTTGTGTTTGTTCCCTTTTATATGTTTTCTAACCATCTTTCCTGTACCTTCTTCCAAATATATATTACTGGGTCTTATAGTGTTTGTTTTGTGTGTGTGTGTGTTCTTAGAGCTCTGCTAGAAGACCGCCAAGATGATGAAACTATAGACCACATGGACTTTGAAGAAATCTCGGATGAGGAACTAGAAGAAGAAAACAAGGCTGGTGGGTGTCATAATAAGCCTCTGAATAGAACATTATAGTCCTTATATAGTTTATTTCATTTTTAACAAATGTGTATTCTAGGGGTGTGCAAAGTTTAAATTTGAATCAAACTATAATATTTTTTGTTAGTTGTTTGATGCTGGAATAAATATTTTATAGTGCTTATTTATGAATTTTTCCACTAGAATTTTGGATAATGCACAGTGTTTTGTAATATTTAACTCTAATAAATCAGGTCATTATCATAACATGCAATTCCATTACTTAAGACTTTTCATTATATTATCAATTTGTAATGTACATAAAAGCTCAGATTGGTAAAAATGGAACATAAATTGAGCATTTAAGATGTAATTATTAGTAAAGTTTTATAATTTTGGAAGCCGTAATTTTTTTTTCAAAATCAAATCAAAGTTTTGAAACTTCACACACCCTTAATTAATTTGTTAGTTTGAATTTTGGAATAATGGAGGCTAAATTATTAAATTATATTATTAAAACTTTAAAATATAATACCAGTAATGACTCATTGTCAACATTTTCTCATTTTGAAGATTATGATTTCAAATAAGTGTTCAATATTGGAAAATCAAACTACCTGACTGCAATTTAATGTGTGTGTGTCTGTGTGTGATTGTAGGAATTGGCGATGCCTTGGGAGTGGACTGGGCCAGTCTTGTTGCCGAGTCTAGACCCAGAGTCAAACCCAAAATGCAACCAGGCTCTGCTCGTAGCCGCTGGGAAGGACCCAAAGTCTTGGCGCGACTCGGCGTTTCCTTCTGCTATGCCGGCCAGGAACTATTGGATGAGATTACAGTAAAGCAAAAGAAGGAAATCAAAGAAGGTTTGTTCACTTCATAATAATCTTATATGTTCTAAGATACAAAAGCATTACCCATTTGACAAGTATCAGAAATTATCATACTTTTATTGAAACAACATTAATTATAATTTGGCTTATTCGTGCTTTTTTTAAAAAATAATTTGTCTAATCCTTAGGATGAAGCTAAAATTTTAAACTTATCCAGAAGATCATGCTCTTGGGTAGACTTATGTGTGTTCTTTTTATGTTCTCAATATCATCTCTTAGTGACGGGTTGGCTAATTTATGAACAGACCTTCATTCTGATGATTCAAATACGTACTTTTCATACTTTTTAACTCTTGAATCTGGAATTTGAATCTGAATCTTGGAAACTATCATGAACCTCAGAGGAAATAAAAATTTAATGGCATAATAAAAAATATAAATAGTAATTATATGTTAATTTTTTATTTGTTGTACACTCCATTCATTAATCCATACATTCAAGTAAATGTTAAAATAACTGTCTGGGGCCTGGTTGTTGATTTCGTTCTATAATTATGTTGGTTTTGAACCACCAATAAGCAGTATTTAAGCTTTAAAACAAATTTCAATTAATAAATTTAAAAAAATAATAGAATCTTGAATTTGATATTTTCTCAAATGCTCAAATCTCCTCAAGGATTTAAGGGCTTTAGGTTTGAGGGTCCCACCCATATTATTTCCTATTACAATATAATACATCAACTTTATATCAAATCATTATTTATAAGTGTGAATATTTATAGAAAAAGAAAATGTGGAGGTTGGCAACAAAGACACTGAAGTGGAAGAAACCATACCACCAACCAAAAACAATATGGAGACTGAACCATTCCTCCACCCTATGGCGCTGATACATGTAGCTCTGCGTGAGCGGCAAGCACGGCGCAAGTCCCTCTTTGCCACTGCGGGCCCCTACAAGAGGGCCCTTTCAGCTCGCAGAGACTTGGCCATCAGGTCTGTAGTACACTCTACGCAGATGGGCAATGTTTTATTACTACATAACTCAATACTGAATTTAATAAAAGTCAACTATTAGCATGTAAATTAACAACTATCAACCGGTGGTGAAACAAGTACCTATCCTAGAGACTAGGGTTGGGTCAGATCCACTATTTTACAAACTCAAATCTTCATTTAACTTTTGAATTTCAAATATCGAATTCAAATCCAAATCTTGGAAAAAATTATAAACCTCATGGGATATAGAAATATAATGGAATAATATAAAATATATAATATATCTCTTAAAGGAAAACCACTTGTCACTTTTTCTAAGTAGTTTGTAATATATATTTGGAAGCATGTACAGGAAAGGTGGATAGAGAACATTATTTCCTTTTATGTTTTCTATCCACCGTTCTTTTACCTTCTTCCCAATACGTATTATGAAATAGAAATAGTAACTAAATATTTGAAAGTCTTAAAATCCATTCATTATAACATTCATATGTTAAGTTAATTGTTAAATTACTTGTCTGGGGCCTGGTTGTTGAGTTTGTTCTAAGCTTAAGTAGATTCTGAACCACCAAATGCAGTATGAGAGCGTTAAAACAGATTTCAAATGAAAAATTGAAAAGAAAATATTTAAAAAATATTCTCGAATCTCAAATATCCTTAAGGATTTGAGGGTTCCATCCATACTAGAGACAATATACACTAAACTTTTAATCTATACACCTCCAAACCATTTTCTGAAAATAGCAATTTTTTGTGTGTAGCTATTTAACAAAAAGAATAAAAGAATAAACACACTGACTGTGAATGTTCATCTTATTTGTTTGTAATAGCCCCTTTGCTAGTTAGTTCATTATAGCTGCCATCATTGTTGAATATATGTTTATCTGCTAAATTAAGTATGAAAACATTGCCAATGTGTATTGAGTATTAGAGTGATGTTTGGTTGGGGCAGTGGGGTGGGGTGGGGGGAAATCAGGGTCAACTAAATCATTGCATGGTCAATCTTGTATGTATTTAATTATTTTAGAATATTTTGAACGTATAAATTGGTTTTTAAAAAGGGTGTGCAAAGCTTTGAATTGTCGACTTGGCTTTGAAAAAAATGTTATAGTCACCTTCACTTGGAAAAACAAACAAACTCCGGCTTCAACACTTTGAAGTAGAGATGTCACAATACCTGTTTTTTCTCGATTTTGATTCTTAAGTTCAGCCTCGATTCTTTGATTATCGATTCCAATTCTTGAAAATTTCCTTTATCATTATTTTTACAAGCATTATTGTATAGAAAATCTAACAGACGTTTTGGCAATGACATATCGATAATTTATTGAATTAAAATAAATATAACGTTTTTTCGCTCCATTTTATTAACTACCTCAATTTTTACTATAGTTTTTATTAAATTTGTCTTATTCAAAGAGCCAAATAAAACATTAAAAATTGAAATCGACAAAGAATATATTTACAGGAGAGCGACCATTTTAATTTGATAGGAATATCGTAGCTTTCGATATACACGTGATATATCCATTAATGATAGTTATATCAATATTATACAGAAAATTGCCATTCTAGTCTACATGCTTTATGTCAATTGTTTGTTTAGAAGCGATTCATATATTATGACAGTCTCACTTAACTTTTACTTTATGAAAAAAGTGTGACAAAGCTGTTAAGTTTTTACCTCTTGATACTGACATAATGTCAGGTCGTATTATATTTGAGACAATTTAATTTTCATGTAGAACATCTCAAAATGTTAGGGTCGTATTATATTTTCGGGATCGTACTATATTTGGGCCATTACAGTATATTTACAATTTGCCGGTATCGCGTAATATTAAGATCAATTCTCGATTCTTTCGATACCAGTAAGAATCGGGGGTATCGAGGAATCAAGTTTGACGGCCCTAATATGAAGCTTTGTCAATACAAATATTGACAGCTAAAATACCCAATTTATCTTCATTTATTGCCATTCTGATATGTTATGTTCATTGCTAATTTTAATTCCTAAAATAATTAAAGTTATTATTATTACTACTATTATTATTATTATTATTATTATTAGCACCGCGTCTTACTACCCGTTCGGGTTATACGCTCTTACGCTAATGTGAAATGGTAGGGTGATTGTGAGATGAAATGGAGGACCTACAGTTTAACGTGGAATCCGAACCACGGTGGAGGCCTGGCATTCCTCACATTCACAAGATGTCTTGTCAAAGGTGAAGGAAGGGTTTGGTAATCAGATAAATCTTTGCCCGGACCTGGGATTGAACCCCGGCCGCCAGCATAGAAGTCTGACACCTTACCCCTAGACCACCAGGTCACCATTTAATTTTTGAAGTAATTGAATTGCATGTTCTGATAAAAATTTAATTTATTAGCTTAGAATGAAATATTTTAAACATCTGTACAGTAAAACATTTGCTATGAAATTTTATTGTCTAATATTAAATAAACAATTAACAAAACATATTCTAACTTCAATTTGGCTTTGATAACATTACATACTTTTGATTTGAGCTCCCTTTGAATTAAAAAAAGATTACCTTTCACATCTCTAATTTCACTATTATTTTAATCAAATAAATATGAAATCAACCTCTACACTGTATATCTTTAATTAATTTTTAGCTTAAGATTCTTTAATATACCACAACATATTTTAACCTTGAATTTATATATAATCTCAATATTCCAGGCGTCAGCTTTGTAACCTTCCTGTCAAAGAGGTAAACACGGAAGCATCCCAGCCAACTCCTGACAATGATCTCTTTCGTCTAAGTATACAGCTCTTTGAGAGGAGTTTGTAAAGACTTAACTACACTCAACTGGTCACATATTTTTGTTGAGCTCAATGAAGATTTACGAATACGCAGTGTAGCTGGCAATATATTGCAAGCTTATTTACCAAACTTGTTAAGATATTTGACTTTTAAGAAGTTTCTTTAAACTATCAAGTCTAAAAAGAAGTGAATATAAATTATATGACTACCATTTTACTATCGAGGACTTGCCGTATATTTGTCAACTAGGCCAATTGTTGATGAAAGAAACAACATTAATATTTAATGGAGTTTTATTCTGTTGACTAAACATAGTCATTGACTTTCCCAAAGTCATTTAATAAAACTTGTTAAGTATCAGGTTTTACACTATTAAGAGACACATATGACACACATATATTAAGTGGTGAGTAACTCACCACATATAAAACTATCTTTAAAATATTTTAAGTTAACTGTGACTTTATTAATGTATCTGTAAGCAATAAATATAAAAATGTTTTGTGTTTGTTGTTATTACTTTTGGCAGTTTCTTACCCTGTTATGATCTTAGAATATTATTTATGCCGGTATTACATATCTTATCATTAGAGACCATGCATGATTATGTTGTAAATAAAAAAATTGGAGTTTGTTGAATAAAAAGTTGAATTTTGGTATTAAAAGCGTTAATCATAACAGACTCAACGCAGCTCTTGGCATGCATCTATGTTTGTGTGTGTGCACGAGGTATGGGAGTAAAAGGGATAAGAAAAGGCCTATGCTATACCAGGAGTGTGTGCAGTGCATTCATATTTGAATGATTACTTTTAACTTTCCACGGTGACGGGGGACAAAGTGACAAAGTATTTTGCTAATAACTACATTATGTCCCTATAATGACAGAATACATATTTGTTCACAATGCTTATCTGTGAAGCCATTTTAAAATGGTTGAAAACGGCCTTTTCATTGCAGTTTCTACCCAAATATTATTTAATATTTCAACAATGTTCAGAATTAGGAACTTATATTAACACAGCTCCATTAATGTTTAATCAGAAATGAACCAAGCGCAATAGTGTTTATGTAAATGTATGATTTATAGCTGACTGTTTCACAAAGATGATTGGTGTATAATGCATGCGCTTAAAAGTCTGTAAATAAAACACATGTTCAGATAAAAATGGTACAAAATTCTACTCAAACCTAAGTGGTATTGTTATATAATAAGATAAATTATGGCTAAATTTTAAATATTTGCCTTTGGTCACAATAGCCAGATCAAACACATATTTTACGTATTTTTTACAAATGGTCTGGCTGATCTCTTGGTCTGACGGTCAGCATCCCTGGCTACTAATGTAGAGGTCCTGTCGGTAGGTACTTTAGGTATTTTTCCAGAAGGGGAATTGTTCCTATAGTTACCATGGTCTGGTTAATTAGCCTTAATTTAAGTTTAATATTTCTACTGGCACCACATCATCACATCTCATAAGAATAAACAAACCTTCATTTTGTCCCAACCTGTGAAGACGGTTACATATATCCGCCACTGCCAGTGAAAGACCAGGAATGTCTAGCTGACAAACCCTGGTCGTATACATTATAAAAACCAATGGTCTTTGGTGGAGGGAAATATTTTGTTATGGACTGGAAACTTTAATTTGTTATTGGAATAAAAATAACATTATAATAGTACTGTTAGCGATATTTTTTCTGGCAATTTCAGGCAAAGAACAATGTCATCGGCTACTAATTATTAATGTGTATAATTTGGATACTGTTAATGCTAATTAAAATCTACAAAATCAACTTATTTTCACATTGAAAAGCCCAAGTAAACAATTTCTCAAAAATATTAAATTTTGTTTTTTTCACATATAATACATTTTAAAATGCAATTGATGAGCTTTAAAAATATTTTAATTTTAATATGCTAAGTGAACGATTGTAAAAACAAGTTTTGTGATGTCATTGTTTCTACTTATAATGTATATGCGTAGCACAACATAAGACACTGTTACCATTGGTGAAGTGTTCACTTTAAGATGCAAGTTGAACAAATTGGTGATAATATATTATATTCTAAGCGCCTAAAAAATTATAAAGCAAAATAAATATTATAACATAGTTTGGTGGTAGAGTTTTACTTTTAATTATTGTGAAGGAAAGGGAAGTTGTCCAACCTTCCATCCCCTATATTTATCAGTAAATGTTTGGCGCTGTAGAGAGAATTCTTTATAAAACAAAAATTTACCCCTAGGGAAATGATCCTTGAATACCAATTCATGTTGGAAACCTTGGGCTGACACTTTTGATTTTAGAATGCTCTAAAGCCTCGCTCTCGCAATAGACTAAACTACAAATGACGGGGAGATCGGGCTTCAAATTCTTGTTGAGTGTACTGGGGATGTTTATTCCTTAATGTTTTTACACCCTCCCACCATGCGAATTGTAGTAAACTTTCTTTAAAAAAACTTTGGTGTAGCCATCTCAACGCTAGCTTTTTTAAAAAAGCTGTTTAAAAATGGAATATTACAGTTTAAAATATTTCAAATTTGATGCAAGATGGTGAATAAGAAATCTCGTTCCTTTTATATGTTTTTATGCACCTTCCCTGCCTGTACCGTCTTCCAAATATGATACAATCACCTGAATACTTGAAAATATGTTTTCCTTATAGAGATATATTAAAATATGAAATAGGTAAGGGGAAAAAAATAGAGGTATGAATTGAAGTAGGGATTATATATTTCCAATTAAAATACAGGGCAAAAAGGCTAAAAAACATATATACAGTAGCCCCATGGCTTCTTTGGTGCTGACTGACGGCTCACAACTGATAACTTTAAAAAGTTACCAGACCAAATTACGTATACCTACGCCGAACCAGATGATCTGCAAAAATGTGTTTAGCAGCTGTCACTTTTGACAGTAAAAAGTCAGCTGTGAGCTGTCGGTCAGCACCAAAGAAATCATGGGGCTACTGTAGACCCCATGAATTGAAGTAGTAATGACATGAAGGATCTCAAGTGAAATGTAAAATTTTAATTAATAGGTATAATTGATATGCTATTTCTACAGTTTTTTTTACTAATATAAAAATAATTGTCATATTCCTTTGCCCTGTCGATAGTGTGTCGACCTACTAAGTTAAGGGTGCATTTTGATGGTACTTAGGTTTATCCTTTCACACTGAGTGATTGATGAAAGAGTGGCCTATCAAATGTGATTGTATATCCTTTAGTGTAGACCATTTTGTAAGCTGTGTGCTGACATGAGCGGTTTTTACAGAGAGAGCAAAGATTAATGGTCTGAGTACACATTACGCTACATCATAGTGGCTACAAGCAGGGAAAATCTGGAAAAAGTCATAGCATTTAAATAATTGGCTAAATAAACCCTATTACCTAAAGCATTTAATAATTTAAAAAATAACTTTAAAAAAAACTCAATTTATCAGTGGAAAAGAATACCTATTCAGAAAAATTAAAAAATGTGACCCATAAAGCTTGGAAAAATCAGGGAGTTTTCTAATAAAACTGTTTTTAGCCACCTTGAATAAATGGGCAACTTAACTATATGGATTATCAAGAAACGTTACCACCATCACCTGGAGAGAGAAACACAAACAACATTGTAGTAAAACCAATTGGCAATTTTGTTTAAGGTGTTTACAGATAGTCTGGCCACAATGCAAAAAAGTAACTCTATGTATTTATTATGAACTGTCCTGTTGTGAGTGTCCTTTCACACAAATGGACCCAATTTCTAATAAGGTGACCTGAAAATCTTTGGTTTAAAAACAATAAAATTTAAAGTTGCTTCCTGAGGATGCATATATCACCAGGAAAATCAAAAAAACAACTTAATTGAAGCCTAATACGAAACACCGATCTTTACAGGGTGTCTGTCTACCATCCGTGAAAACTGGAATTAGTCGGGGATTTTAAGTGCTAGAGAAAAAGTCGAGAACTAGGTAGATAAAAAAAAATAATTGGGAAAATATTTTACTTAAAATATGAAATATAATAATCTTTAAATCATTAATTTACAATATGATTCAAACTGGCCTCTTTTGTTAAAAGATGCATAATATATTTTATAATTTCTAGTAGATTATGTTAATACAAATAAAAAAACACGTTTATTTACATTTTAAAAACTTATTATCTATTTAAATTTTAAAATTATTACTATTCATGAAAAAGAATAATAAAAATACGTGAGGGGGAGAGGGTGATAAAAGTGTGTGACATACTTTTGAGTCTAGGAATTTTAGGAAATGATCAAGGGAAATCGAAGGAAAAGTCGGGAATTTCATTGGCCAAGTTAGTAGATACCATGTCTTTAGCATTGAAATATTTACTTACTGTACAATAGGAATAGCTTGTATCCAAATAGTAGATAATTTTTAGATACCTTCCTCAGCATCACTCAAGAGTTGAACCAAGGCCCCTTAGACCTGTTAGCCACTCTAACCATGGTGAAGGGAAAATCTCGACCATAACTTTTAGAAGTAACAGAAGGAGCTGCTGGTAACAGAAGTTTCCAATATGAATCAAGTCAAATTCCACTCAAAAGAAAGAGGAATAGGGGTGGCAAAAAAAAAAAGTGGTCAAAACATTAAAATCCAGTTATTTCGGTAAAAGGTTTTTACTCTCTCGACAGATGTAGAATTCCCGACTGGAATTTTTACGACATCATTTTGTTTGGCACCAGGAGGTATAATATATGTACCGTTCTCTTTCTTTCTCTCTCTCAGCGTTGGAAGTGTAAAGTTGGGCGGGTGTGTCCCAACAAAAACGACTACGAGGAATGTTTAACAAGGGGATATAGAAGACGTCCTAGGACATAAGCAGTGGGTTACTAACCAGACAAGAAAAACCATAGTATAGACCAGTGACGGATAGACTCAAAGGTAGCGCCACTTGGAGGAATTCAAATACGTCACCCAATACACAGCAATATTATATTTTAATGCAAGACAGCCACACACATAACATATTTTGTTAAGCAATAATTAGAAAAATGACGTTAATTGGATATGGGGTGAATTTTAAAGGTTTATTTATAATTTAAAGTTCCAAAATGTGACTTGAATTTTAACAACTTGAATATCTTCCATAATAGCCTTGAGAATCTAATAACGCGCTGGCTTGTGTGCTAAGCCACAAGCTCATCCAATCCGTTCTTCCCCATCTGGGGCTACCTTCTTTCTATTCTCTTCTCTTTACATCGAGTAGACTGGTGACAAGAGACAGTAGAAAGAATTTGATAACGTCACTGATTGCTTCCGCCATTGTGTATTCATTTGTCACCAAAATTAGTGCCGCGCGCGCCAAACGATTTCTCTAGTCTTTACAATTACCGTACTTTAATAAGTTTATTGCTCTCTTTCCTTGTGCTTTACATAAAAACAAAACAGTAATGCTTTTTTTTGTCGCATACAGTGAGTGTATTATGTTTTCAATTTTCGGGTATGTGTTTCTTATATTATAAATAACAACAATAGGCTGTTTTTTCTCAAGTGTTTTAGAATTTTGTTTACTCCATTACGACCGCGACCATTTAATTTTTCTAGTAACTACAATATCATAGTTGTGTTGTTAGTTTCTCGTGCTGTATTAACTTATAATCATAATTATTTGGCTTTACTTTTATTTTAATACAGTATCGTAATAAAGATAATCACCACCGTGCAACAGATCATTGCTGGACAGTTATTTGGTTGATTAATTTACCTTCTTTCTTGAAATTGTATTTTTAAGTTAAATTAATCGTCTTATGTTTTAAACAAATCTAAAATGCCAAGATGAAAGACAGAAAAAATTGTCATTCTTAAAAATTCTTAAATTGATTTATTTCAATCCCCTTTTAAATTTTCTAATATAATACGATTTAAAACAAACTTCAAATAAATTCTAAATGCATCGAATTTTAAAAAAAATCAGGGGAGAACCGTTCTATATATCTTCTAAGGGCATCAACATTTCAAAAAGTTCCGTGAGAAGACAACTCCAAATATATTCTTAAGGACATTTCAAACTTGACCTAATGTATTGCAGCATTCACATTTGATAGATATAATAATTTAATATATAATAATACTAATAAGTTAGTACACTAAAATGTTATCTGATTGCCAAACCCTTCCTTCACCTCTGACAAGACATGTATTAATCACAACTTGTGAATGTGGGGAATGCCAGGCCTCCATCGTGGTTCGGATCCCATGTTAAACTGTAGGTCCTCCATTTCATCTCACAATAACCCTACCATTACACATTAGCGTAAGAGTATATAACCCGAACGGGTAGTAAGACGTGGTGTTAATAATAATAATAATAATAATAATAATTGTTGCGCGAACAATCATGTTTGTATTTTCTAAAAGACTCTTCTCACCCACTAGAAACGAAAGTAAACGAGATTGTTTTGTTTGTCTACTGGGATTAATAGTGTTAACTTAGAAAACAAAATTTAGCATCTATGATAAGTAAACCCGTCTAACCTACACAATACCTAAATAATTAGTACTAGTCTACATTCATTATGTATTATGCTCACAAAACTTAAAGTAGATTCAGAGTATTTAGAACACGCAACTATCTCCAGTCAGGCTGTTCTCAAACTGCCTTTAGAGTACATTTAAAAAATTCCAAAATGTTAAGTTTAAATTTTTAAAGATGTCGTCAGAATACGAGGAGGTATAATTCATTCACGACCAAAGTTTACTTGGATGACAGCTCAAAATGTTACTAAAGTCTGTTCAGCGTAGGAATTTTTTTCTGAAAGGCCTTTTCACCACCAGAAATCTATTATATTGTAGGATATTGGTAGGAAAAAATACCTTTCAGAGAGTAATTCCTACCGTGAATGGAGTATAGAAGTAATCCCTAATATTATATCCCTACACCAACAGCTGACATCCATCACTTTGGATGACTGTAATGAAAACAGATGGTAATATATTAATGTGATAGTTAACCACAGTAATTGAGGCCAATATTATTTATATATTTATTTGAGGACGGACACAAAGTTTATTTATAGTTTTATTCCACTTAAAAAATAATATTCACACCACTTTCACAAAAACTTCTAACGAACATAGCTTCAAAATGTCGACTGATGAATTTAAACCATATGGTTGAACATGATGGTAATTTTTTTTTTTTACAATGATGCAGACACGTAGTTGCTGAAAATATTTTATTCAGTTAAATATTTCCAAATAAGATAAAATAATCATAAAATAATTTAATGTGTGTAAAAAAAGACAAGAATTTTCTCTTTTACAAGTAAATACAATGCCTGTATTAAAAGGTATTGATGTGTGCACTATACTAGACATACTGTAGTCAATAACGTTCCAAAACGAAGAATAAGTACTTTTAATTATGTTTAAAATATTGTTTAGTGTTGGATAGAAAAAAATATTTAAAAAAATGAGATAGTATGAGAAAACTTAAGTTTACGTTATTTTAAATGTAATATATAACAGGTAATTAAAGATCTTTACATTTATAACAAAACTGTGATCTTTTACAAGTGTTGGCAACCCAAAACCTGAACATATGATTTTCGAAATGTCATCCAGGTAAAAACCTATCGTTAACATATTTTATGTTGCACTTGAGGCTGTATCTGTGGCTATAATTTCAAAGAAGAACAGCAATGTTTCCAAATGTGGCCGAAAGTGGTCTAGTAAATGACTGCTTAAGAGAAATGTTTACTCTCATACCATATTATTAAAAGAGTTGAAAACATTGGCAAAAGATCGGCATAATTACTTGCGTATGGACGAGGAGACTTATTTGTAGCTTTTATCTCTTTTTACTGCTTGCTTAATGTCCCTGTTGTGGTATTGCTCGTTTTGAAGCATCCACAAGCAAAGTTCACTTCTGTAAATTTCTATGAAATCCTCCATAACTTTTCGTTCGGTCATTGTTGACAAGCCAAGACGAAAACAAAAACAGTGAAACTGTATTAATATTTCAGAAACTCCCCATACACGCTCCGGTATGCAGCTGGACTTGTGCAGGCACCGAAGCGAAAAATGTGAGATGTTTTGTGTTTCACAAGTCACTTGCACAAGTGTATAAAACTGCGCAGTTTCCCCACCCACGCGCTCAAGTATACTTGCGACGATACACTAACTTGTGCAGCTATTTTTGAGCATTTAAACGTAACGTCCAGACACGCCTGACAACCTTCAATAATAATAATAATAATAATAATATTTAGCACCGCGTCTTGCTACCCGTTCGGGTTATACGCTTTAAGTACTAATTACTCTAATGGATTAGGAATTGGGAAGGTTGAATTAGAGGAAGTGAATCCGCATTTGCGCAAAGGGAGAGTGGAAAACCATTTAGGAAAAACCACCCCCAGTTCACCCGACCGAGATTCGAACCTCGATCTCCCCGTCCTCAGAAGTCGAGCTCAACACGACACGCGCGTTAGCCAACTACGCCACCGAGGCGGGTAACCTTCAATCAAATTTGTCTGTTGACGCGCTTTTCTATGCTTAATTTTATTTAATATATTTCTAACTCTTACGATGACGGCACCCATATTTCACAAACCACAGTTTGAATTTATTTTAAACGGCACCATTTCTATAAATGAAACGGTAGTTGATCAGTATCCTCACGAAGATCCTGATAAATGATACACGTGAACAAAAATTTTAATGATAAATGAATAATTGGAAATGACCCATTGAAAATGCCACGTGAGAATTGGCCTTTAATCTGCAGTGTACTAATTTAAAAAAAATGCACATAATGTCTACCGTTAAAACTTATTTTAGTATTATTTAATTCAATTTCAACAAATACTATACACGTATAATAATGTTCATCAAACTTTAATTTAATTTCAGTTTGTGTTATATTTTTGTGATGTTCTCATCAAACAAACATATCTAACTGGAAAGTTGAAGTAAAATATGAAGAACTTCCCAACATACTACAATCTGGTATCAATGTTTAAACAAGATGTCGGCACTGTAAGTAATTTTGAGCAATTTAATTTCAAAATATAAACTATACGTTATTTATGTTATACTTATTGGCCTGGTTATATTATTTGTTTTTTTAGCTTGGTGTCAAAAAAGTGGCGAGATTTTACTTTTTGCTATTAATTAAAAATTACTATTATTTTGCCTTTCATAGATCTATTTGTATGAACTATCCAGCTTAGGAGTGGTGGTTACTGAAAGCTAGAAAAGCTACCAGTGAACCAACTCTCATGTATCCATTCGCCAAACCATACGATCTGCAAAGTCACAGTATGTTGAGTGTTTTGCTTGTCACGTTTGGCAAGCAAAACTTTCACAACAATTTGTTTTTAACTATATTTTTAAAGCGTTTTTACATAATTTAAACAAGAACTTATTAAAATAACCATTAAGATTTTTTCTTTCAGGGAAGAGTAGACCCACATTCTTTACCATTGGCATGGCTGTAACTGACAGCAGAAGATGTAAAAAAAAGGTTCAAACAAAGACATAATGAAAAACATATTGTTTGTTGTGAAAGTTTTGACTGCCAAAAGTGACAGCAGCTAAACATATGAGCCTGCAGATCATTTGGTCTAGCGATTGAATGCATGAGATTTGAAAGTAGATTTGGTAACTTCTCCTAACTGACACTTATCACCTCTCCTACCGTAGATGGGGTATAGCAGGCTGTTGGGTGTAGCCCAAGTGGCGTCACACACCCAGTCAATCAGATGCATTTTCTTAAGTTTTTATTTTTATTTTTTAAGGGCTAATATCTAACCTGCATTTTATGAACCAACTGATTATATCATCAGACAACTTACGAACTAACTTAATATTTTAGCAACCCGCATCGGCGACCACGTGGACTAAGTCGTTAATCTCGTCTGGTTCATTTTGTCTGTGATGGGAAGGTCAGGGTTTGAAACTCGGCCAGGTGTACCGAGTGGTTTCTCACTCTTCCTTCACGCAAACGTGTGTACATATCCTCTAAATTTTACTTCACTCATTTATATCATCAGTGTAAGTATGCGTATAGTTCAGATGCGCATGAACCGGTAACTCTAACAAATAGAAAAGTAGTGTCGGATCTTAATAAATGACATGCCATTTTCAAATGGATAAATTATTTTTTATTCTTTGAGAAAGTTTACGAGCGATTTTACCTGCGGTGATTCGTGGGGAAATTCCCCAACAGGAAATGACGAAGAATTTTTCCACAGTAATAATTATTTTAAGCATAATAAGGATTTGTGATTTTAATTTGATAAAATCCAATAAGCTACGAGCCTAAGAATTGAGGAATCCAAAAATATAATTACACGTCAGGGATTGTGGGTGTTGAGTCCCTAACCCCACAATACGGGTCTGCGGAGGGATATTCTCCATCGTGCGCTCTGGTTTGTTTTTGTCAATATGGTTTAAGCTGTAATCGATAAATTAAATAATTTTGATTGTTTTACAATATCAAATATTCATACCATTAGGAAAATGATTAAAAAGCTACCTTTTAAAACTCACAATGTCTTATCTTTCGTAGATTGTTATAAAATGATTAGTTAAAATTGATTTAGGGTTATTTATATCTGGTTTTGAATATTCATCACTTTGAAATTTTTAACAACCTCACATTAGAATACTTAGCATGTACATGAACATTAATTTTCTTAGCATTTTGGAGAAGTTGGTGTAATATATGGGTTAAACATATATACACTTTTTTGATATGATGCAAATTAATCAAAAGGTGTAAGTCGATATTTTGTTGATGTATTTGTAACACATAATGACTACACCCAAACCACCTTAACATAACATAAAAATACTTAATTAAAATGTTTTGAAGATTATTGTTTTTTTAGCTATCACATTTTACTATCCATTTGGCCTATACGTTTATGTACTAATTACGCTATCTATTGGGTTAGGGATGAGGAAGGTTGAATTTAGAGGGAGTGTGCCCGAATTTTCGTGGGAGAGAGAATGGGAAATCATTTAGGAAAAAACACCCTCAGTACACATGACCGGGATCGAATCATAATCTCATCTTCATCGTCAGTCTAGTCAATTGCAAGAGTAGCACCTTAGACCATGCGGCCACCGAAGCGGCTAAGTTTAATGTTAAAATGTTTCTTATCTTTAACACACTAACATTAAAATGTGAACACAAACAATATTTTATGCTGTGAAGATATATTCATTTAAAACATATAATATTTGACAAATATGTGTAGCATTGGGCTTACAAAACAGACGTAAAAAAAAAAAAAAGAAAACAACATTATATAAACTTACCGCATTCACCTCCTGACAAGAATCGCATGGAACAACGGCTCAAGTCCTAGAGACGAACATTCATGGTCACGGCCTAGAAGAAAACTAAGAGACTCGGAGGCGTGGCATTCAGAGCGGCGGCTGGCCTGGCCGGGCATGCGCAATGGCGAGTCTCCGTAATGGAATGTTCCCCAAAGTGCCACATTGTTCCATGGACGATCCAGAACTATACCCCCCCCCCCTTCTCCTGTCTTTCTCCACTGAGTTGGATATATATCATGCTTTCAGTACCGTATCGTTACAATTGGGCCTGTGTCTTAGCAGGATTAACATAAGCTCCGGCTTTCTCCGTCAGAAAAAAATGTAAGACCAAAATTCTGTTTCGGCTTATAAAACTTTTATATCTTAATATTTTTTCTAAATTCTCTTTTTTGGCCACACCTTTTAAATTCATAAAATTATGTCGTATGGTTGGGAGCATTTCCTTACTCTTGGGTATTTCTAGGTCTTTGCGCCTTATTAAAAATAATGTCTTTTATATTACGATAGGTTAGATAAGTTTTTGTCATAATGTATTTGGGAATTGTTATTAACTTTCACGAATACCCTTTTGCTGGGTCTTGAGGTGAATTTATTACGTTATTACTTTTTTTTTCTGAGAATAAATTTTTATCAAAAATAAAAAATAAAACTTTTGGCGCCATTCCTCATGGCTAACGATTAGATATTTAAAATTTGTTTGTAATATGTTAAATCTTAAAGGAGTATCTTTCATTGGCTAAGTTAAGATGATTTATTGTCATTTTTCAAAGCTCCTCTTATTATTAGCAAACCCTCTATAGTAAATATTGGATGTAAATATTTAAAAAATAAGAATATATATATATATAAAATATTTAATGTTTATATATTTAGCTTTACTAGAAGGGCACCTCTTCAAGATTTAAATATTGTTTACCGTTTTGAATTACCTATTTTTTTGTAGCGCCATATGACTATTTTTATACAGTCTTTAATTTAGTCTCGCGTACGCTACATGCATGTATAGATTACTATGTTAAATATTAAATGGAAACATTCATTAGTTTCCTTTTACCAATTTATATTGTATAATATGGTGTAAAATGTTACGCAACAATTGAGCGTATTAATAAATGTCAATCATCCTTAATCTGTCTTGGTATCTTTCTAATATATGCCCCATCTTTCCCGAGGACTGTTCGCCAAACATTGTAGTTTTTTAGGAAGGCTGCAGTCTCGTGCTGTTTGGTTGCATTTACAACCAAAAAAACCCCTCGGCACTCGCTCTGGGTTAAACTCCCCCCATCTGGTTATTAGTTTTTTTATGTATTTGTGGCATCTTCCCCTTTTGGATGCTACAAATTGATATACAAAAATCTAATGTTTAACAAATATATATTTACCAAACTGAAACGTTTAGTAAAATTATATGTTCCAAATATGAAACGTTCATAAAAAATGTATTTGAAAAAATTTAAAGTTTGGCAAAATTAGATTTCCAGAAATGTAACAGAGCAAATAAAAATCTACTAAAAAGGTTACGTTTGGCAAATATATCACAAACATTTTAAAGTTCAGCAAAATTTAACGTTGAGGAAAAATTTGTTTACAAATATTTAACGTTCAGAAAAAATATATTTACAAACACTTAACGATTATCAAAAATGTAAATGCAAATATTTAACTTTCAGAAAAATGTATTTACAAAAATTTAACTTTTAGCAGGTGATCTGGCGGTCTAGGGGTAAGGTGTCAGACTTCTGTGCTGGTGGCCGGGGTTCAATCCCAGGTCCCGGCAAAGATTTATCTGATTACCAAACCCTTCCTTCACCTCTGACAAGACATCTTGTGAATGTGGAGAATGCCAGGCCTCCACCGTGGTTCGGATTCCACGTTAAACTGTAGGTCCTCCATTTCATCTCACAATCACCCCACCATTACACATTAGCGTAAGTGCGTATAACCCGAACGGGTAGTAAGACGTAGTGCTAATAATAATAATAATAATAACTTTTGGCAAAGATTTACTTGCAAATATTTTACGTTTAGAAAAGGTAAGCTGTATTAAAAAAAAACTCAACAAAGATATATTATAACAATATAACGTTTATCTTGAATCATAAACATTATTTATTTCAAGAAGAAAAGTACAAGAAGTAATATTTAAATCCAAAATCTAAAAGAATCGCAATTCAAATAACATTTGTCAAAATTACAGCACGTATAACCTACTTTTGTTCAAAATATATATCCTTTTTATTCAACTTCGTACTTTGTAAAATCTTAGTTGCGCATCTAATGGTAAAAAAACAGATGACACTAACGTATGACTATCTAGGTCTAGCGATATAGCACACAAAGTTTGTTTCGAGAACCTTCCGAAGCAAAATCGTATCAAAATGAAGAAAGGACTGCACATTTAACATTCGACGAAGGTTGCGCTGAGAATCTTGAAACTAAATGAAGGAGTCCGGGCAGGATTTCTTCTATAGACGGTCGACTATTTCACTGGGGCTCAACATGTCAGGATTCTCTTAAAGAAGAGCCCTTCTCGCCCCCCCCCCCCTTTCCACCGTTCTTTTGCAAGAGGAGTGAAAAATACCCCACTCAACTAAACAATGATACTACTTTGATATTCCCGACAAGTAAAGTGAACACATTTTTTAAACTTGTGTATCTTACTGTCCGTTCAAGTTAGATACAACTTACACTAACTAATCTACGTAAACTAGATGAGAAGGGGAACATTTTTAAAAGGTGTGCATGATAAGTTGTCTGAAGAGAATACGTGGGAAAACAGCTTTAACTAAATCCCGGCTCCTAATCAACCTTGGCGGTTTAAATTTATCTATTTAATTTTTTTAATAGGTATTATTTATTGCAAGTGTGATGGACATCAGGTAAATAGTATAATCAGTCTAATTCCTGGATCACAATCAAAAGGTTCACTTAACTTTCACGTAAACCTGCTTCGGTGGTCGCATGGTTTAAGGCGCTACTCGCAGTAAGCTAGAATGCCGATGTTGGAGAGATCGAGGTTCGAATCTCAGTCGGGTGTACTGACGGTTTAAAAAACAAGTTTTTACACTCTTCCTTCGTGCCCCAGGTGTTCCCAAACCTTTCGAGACTAAGCCGCCTTTCACATGTCAGATTTTCCGTGTGACGCGACACCCCTGCACCCAATATTAGAAAAAAAAAGCCTGAATTTGATTTGGCGGAATATTTTTAAAAGAAAAGTGTCATTTACATTACTAACTCGTATCCTTCTAAGTGTAAAAATACATAATTGAAACAAAATTACAGAACTAAGTAAGGAGAAATAGAGTAGACATATTTTTTTATTGTAAGTTACATGATCTCATGTGTACAGTTTGTTCATAATGACAGAACATCTTATCCTGTATTTTACGATTTAAATCTCACTTTTTCACTAAAATTTTAAAATGAGTCTATACATTACAATTTTAGTTTTTCCTTAAAGCCGTGACGCTCTGGACCAAGACCGGTGACGCCTTAGGGCGTCGGGACGAAGGGGAGGTTGGGGCAGTGTGTAACATGGGGTACAGTGTAACATTTTGAATTTCGCGCGAATTATGACGAATTCTGGAATGAAACCCCTAGCGGTAGCTATGTCGACTCTTCCCGCCAGTAGCTATTGTGAAGCTGAATGGTACGAGTGCAGTGCATTTCATTTAAAACTATTTCTTTGTTTTCAGGTAAGTAAAGTATTTTCTCTTATATATCTTCTGTTGTTGACAATTCCTTAAGTTAATACTATATTGTAGTTATAATATTATAATAATGAAAGTGTTTCATTGTATACACATCGGTGTTATAAACATTCATTAAGTATGTTACAAATACCTAGAATTTTGATCTAACAGTTACTAGGCGCTATAGGGCACGGTTTAACAACTGAGCATGGGGCAGAGTGTAACAATGTTATAATCTGCCCCAAGTGTTACACTGTGCCCCATGAGATATTTTTAACTTAAGATTCGAACAGAGATGTAATTAAAATTAAATTATACGAATGGAGTTTAAAAAATAAGATTAAAATATTGTGAAATCCCTAGAGTGAAAATATATAACATAAAGGTCGGGTGGAAATATTAAAGTATTTAATTTAATTTTGATGCAATAATCATTTCAACTTAAATTAGATCATTGCATATAATAATAATCATAATAACAAATATGCCTAAAAATAATGTCTGATTTGTCTTTTATAGAAAACCGGTGCAGTCTTGAAACTCCTCTGTGCTGGTTGGAGAAGAATATGGCAGGTATAGACTGGTTGTACATTTTCAGAGATAGACATCCATGTCGCAGTCTCCGACGACCTGAGCCCTGTAGTTTATCAAGGGCAACTTCCTTTAATAAACACAAAGTTGGATTTTTTAAATAACTTTAAAGATGTCTTATCTCGCACCACTAACTTCAGTGATAGTACCAGGATATATAACTTGGATGAAACAGGCACCCTGATGGTACAAACACCAAAACGGATCCTTGCTCCGAAAGGTGTTAAACAATTGAATAAGGCTACAAGTGGTGAGGAGGGCACACTCGTCACTACTTGCTGCATTGTCAGCGCGTCTGGCGTTGCACTTCCTCCTGTAATGGTATTTCCAAGGGTTCACTTTAAGGAACACATGATCAAAGGTGCACCCCCAGGAACCCTAGGACTTGCTACGCCATCAGGATGGATTAACAGCAGTCTCTTCCCAGAGGTAATGCAACATTTTGTAAAATATTCTCATTCTTCAAAAGAAAATTCATCACTTTTAATTTTTGACAACCATGAAAGCCATCTTGCTATAGCAGCCTTAGAAATTGCCAAGGATAATGGAGTGACTCTACTGACGATTCCACCTCATTGCAGCAATAAAATGCAACCTCTAGATGTGTGCTCCATTCATTTCAGTCTCACTATGACCGTGCCATAGAATCATGGCTGTTGCACTATCCTGGTATTCCATTCAATATTTACAAAATTGAAGAATGTGTCAGGAAATCTCTCAAAAAATCCATGACACCATCAAACATCATATCTGGTTTTAGAAAAACAGGTATATTATGACTCAGATGTGTTTAATGATGATGATTACCTTAGCAGTGCTGTGACAGACCGTCCAGAAGAGCAAAATAAAATGCTGGCAATTGATAACTCATTGTCTTGTACGTCAGAAGAAGGTAATATAATCCTAGGTGAAACTGTGGTATTAAATAGGGATACGGAAAATAAACAGATTTATCAGATTCCTACACAGGTCATCAGCGCTGAAATGTTTCGTGGATATCCAAAGGCAGAAAGTAGAAAACCTTGCAACAAAAGTAGAAAGGGAAGAAGTTGCATTCCAACAGATACACCTGTAAAGGAAAGCTTGGTACAACGTGCACAGCAAAGAAATGCTAAGAAAAAAACTAAGGTAGAAAATAAAGCATAAAAAAATGTTTAGAGAAGAATTGGACACGACAGACGATGAGGCTAATTTTTCAGTCTTAACATCCTCCGAGGATATTAACTGTCTTGAAGAAGATTATGAACCTAGTGCAGAAACTCGAGAACCAAAAGTTGATGATAATGTATTGGTCAAGTTTTCAGGGAAAAAACTTATATTTTATGTTGGGAAAATTATAAAACAGAAAGATGAAGATGGTGACTTTGAGATCAGCTATCTTAGAAAATCATTAAAGGATCCCAGGACGTTCATGTTTCCAGTTGAGCCAGATATAGCATCTGTAGCAGAAACAGATAATTATAACGACGGTGTTACCACAACCTCTAATTGCAGGTCAAACTAAAATATTAAAATCATATCTTTATTTTGGCGTTAATATGGATAACCTAAATGTCCATTAATTAGAATATACATGTACGAACTACAGTTAAAAATAAATTTCTGATTGACTACAACGAATGTATTGTTTCAGAATAAATATCAGTGTATGTACTTAACATTAATTGTATTATTTTTACTTTCAATTATGTGTAACATTTAACCCCTTGGTGCGTTACACTTTGCCCCAGGTATGGGGTACAGTTGACACAGTGCAGTTTTAAAAATATGTATAAATATAGTGAAATTCAATGTGCTAATGAAAACAATAGACATCTATATTATTAACCAATGAGTAACAACATGTTTTAATAAATGAGCCATTTAATTTGTTAAATAAACATGGAAGATATGCTAAACTTAAATTTTTCGTTACACTGTGCTCCACCCTCCCCTAGAGTTTGGGAACCCCTGGTATAACACGAACGGGTAGTAAGACGCAGTTCTATAAAAAAAACTTACACGTTTCATAACGTAAAGTAACGTAGTGGCTCCCCCACCCCCCAAGTTTTTAAATGGAATCCATAATGTTAACATTTCATTTAGCACCGCGTTTTACTACCCGTTCGGGTTATACGCTTTAAGTACTAATTACTCTGATGGATTAGGAATTGGGAAGGTTAAATTATAGGATGTGAACCTGCATTTGCGTGGAGGGAGGGTGGAAAACCACTTAGGAAAAACCACCCCCAGTTCACCCGACCGAGATTCGAACCTCAATCTCCCCGTCCTCAGCAGTCGAGCTCAACACGACAAGCGCGTTAGTCAACTACGCCACCGAGGCGGGTATCCATAATATTGCAGTTAACTCAAATGTTCATTTAACGTCCAAGGTAGAACTAGCACATTACGCTGTGAGCCAACATAGCTATTTGGTGCTTCGTTTGTTTGCTTATGGAATGCGGACGATTTCTTCGGTATAGTTTGTCCACGTCTCGCAAACTCTAAAACAGCGTATAACCTGAATGGGAAGTAAGACGTGGTGCTAAAAACAAAACAAACAAAAAAACACTCTAAAACGTAGTAGCCCCGTGATACACTTTATTTTATAGATCCAGTAAAACTTCTATTGCAGGTATCCGCAGCCTAATCAGCCCTAAATGCTTGGGTTTCATTTTATTGAACAATTTATTTGAATATAGTTTGAATCTATTGTCTGTGATTTGCTCGCGTTGTTACGTCACTTGAATCCTGATCATACTACAGTTTCTTTACGTTGAGTGAACGTTAAGTTGATCGTGATCCCGGTATGAGGGACATCTAAATGAGATCCTTCAGAATTCGTTTGGAGAAAGAATAGAAAATACCATCTACTCGTACAACAGATCCGGTCGGTAATAGAACCTCAGCCTTTGAGTCAAAGGTAGGCACGCTATCGACCGCTTGAATCTGCCAGTAACATTTGTTTCGTTATTTTATAGTTCCATGGCGTCAGCCACGAGCTATACCGACCAAGCGGCCGCAGTCGTCAGCGAAAATATTGCCAACATTTGCGGATAGAGGGTGTCATGCGGTCAGCACAACGAACTCTCTAGCCGTTAGTCTCAGTTTTCTAGACCATACCCGCTTTTTTTTTTATTCAAGTAGTTCTTGATTCGTCCTCACGAGGCTGAGTTGACCTTGTTCCAGACCCACTGTTTCACAGAAAATCTGAAAGCACCTGGAATCGAACTCGGGACCTATGGATCTGTAGCCAGGAGCTCTGACCNTTCTTGATTCGTCCTCACGAGGCTGAGTTGACCTTGTTCCAGACCCACTGTTTCACAGAAAATCTGAAAGCACCTGGAATCGAACTCGGGACCTATGGATCTGTAGCCAGGAGCTCTGACCATAGAGTTGGTTTATGCTCTTTTTTATTTATTTTTAAAATTCACAAGGGCTATTATAATGTTAATCTCTTTATTATGCACCGCATCATGTTCTCCTGAACTAGCCACAATAATTTCACTAATCGGCTATAGATGAATAAAGTATAACGCATAGGAAATGAATTCGCATTTCTTTGGGGGGAAAGTGGGGAAAAATAATTCAGGAAAAACCACGAGGCTGATATTTAAATCCTGAACTCTTTGTAATCGTCAAACCAGACTATATGAGTTTGACTTTTAGTCCGCGTGGCCACCGATGCATGCACCGATGATATAATCCTGTGTTGAGAAAGTGCGTGTTAAATACAAAGTGTACCGTGACATGTGCGACTCACTTCAGTGGTGGACTGGAAACTCAAAAACAATTAAACAAATCTATATAAACATATGTCCCATTTGACCTTGTTTCGGAGATATAGTCATGTTTACACTCCAGTAATGTGGAGCTGCTTAAAATGGCTACCTCCAGTCTGAATGGAATCCTGCAGTCATTGTAATAGAATGCCACACTATTTCAAAACTGCCAGGTGTTTAAAACAACCTGCCATAACCCATAGGACATACCTAGTCAACAGATCGAGAAATATACAGTATGGTTTGCAAACAATTTAATGGAATCTCTTGGCTGTAGCTCTGAAACAAAGTCAAATGGAAAGCATGTTTGAATCAATCTTTTTTAATTGTTTTTGAGTCTCCTGTGCACCACTAATGTGGGTCCCAAATGTTATGGTAGACCCCGTATATTACTACTACTGCTATCCCTTACCCACGCCAGTGGGCACGTGGTCTAGATGTCAAACTAATCTACTCTGGTTTTCTGGTGACTGCAAATGTTGCTGGGGACGTTCGAATTCCATCCGGGTATAATTTGTTTTTATTATTACTATTTTTTGATAAATAGTTTCCCATTCTCCTTCCATAAAAATGCGTATATTTCTCTACTTAATTCTAACTTCCTTATACCTGCCCCATTAGTTTAGTTAAAATCGTTTATCTCGGACGAATATTAAGACAGTGAGCAAATTAAAATAAAAACTATCCCTTTGGTAAGCACTGAAACAAAAGCTGTTTCCTCTCCTCGCACAAGAAATACAAGATTTAAAAATACTGCAGAGCTGAAATTATTCCACGTAATAGCCTGTGGCGCCCAGGAGTAACCCCCAAATAACTCCCCACAGATGTGGTCCAATTTTGTGGCGGTCTGTTATAAACAACCCTCCCATACTAATGTCCAGGCCCACGGGGGGAGATCGTCTCACAAAACACGGCGTGGCGTGTCTTTCATGTTCGAATCTCTTAGCGATTTACGATCGCGATGAACGGAAAATAAGATATATCGGAGGTTAATACTTGGCAAATAACCTCAATTTATCTTGTCAAGTCTACCACTTTGATTTATAGACCATTTCTCTTTCTTTCTTATATTATTACACTCCATGGCTTTTGAGCTTATCAGTTTTGTAGGGACAATTAAGTGAGTAAGGTGTAAAGAAAAAAAAAGAAAAAAGTATTTACGCTGAAGAATCAAATCAATCTCACAATAATAGAGGGTCCCAATATTTTTTTGGAAAATATAAAATTTATTAATTATTTATCGGTACTATCAACCCAAATTTCAATATAAGATGAGCAACATATAAATATAATTATTTAAAAAACTTCATTTTGGAGATACACAACCGATTTTCGCACCAAATGAATTGCCAATTTTTCTTTGTATACGAGGAATAGTGTAATACCTATTTTCCCAGAATGTGGCGTTTGACCGGTTCTTAGAATATAATTTTCATGCTCACCAATTTCAACCTCTTGTTTTATAGTGTGTCAATATCACTGACAGAATGCCAATTTTGATATATGAAATTAAATCCTACATGGTATTTTTATGAATTAAAATGGAATTGAAAAATAGTGCCTGGATACGAGAACTGTACCACGAACATTTGACTAAGCGCGCCAATGCTATACCGCTTAGCTATCCTGAATTTGTCTATAGTGTCCAAGGGCGGAATCTGTGGTAAGCGTTGGAGATTATCAGCTTGTTGGTCTTTCAGAAAAATAGCCATAGTGGTTCGGGGTAGGCATTCATGCTACCGCTTGTACAAGTTTTAATAAGTGTAGTCTTCATGATTGCATTTTTACGCGATACAATGAAACTTTCTTTTGAGTAGCCTACTTTTTATAGCCAAATTTTGTAGACACATATTTTCTAAGTATAATTTCAGCTCTCTTGTTCCTGGTCATTTTGTACCACAATAAGAACCAAGAAACAATTTAGTGGCACAACAAGAATGCATTCAATAAGACAAAAAAAAATCTATAAAGGAAAACTATACAAAAACTATGGATGGACATACACTTTGATCGCATATAAAAAGAGCTCAGGGAGCGACATTTGTTCCCACATAGCTACACGAAGTACCAGATATAAGACCAGACGAAATACAAATATGTTAGCTAAGGAATATTGAAGTTGGCCAGACTGATAAAGACCTAGTAAACCTTATGTAAACATTATTTGTAAAGCAACTGCAAGAGATTGCACAATCGAATTTAGTCACAAGGAATTAGTTAAATATTCATTTAAACAAGCCATTTTTAAAACGAAGAGCAGGAAATATTCCTAAGAGTACCAGCATTAGTTATCAAAATCAACTTAAAATAATACTAGATAAAATTTCATTTTTATTTAAATTTGTCAATAGTTCTAATCCCATAGATATATATTATACTAAGACGACCAGAAGGGCTATGAAATTAAATAAATATTAAATTTTGAAAAAAAAAATCAATATAAGTTATTTTTGAATCCGAAAAATAAATTTGGAAATTAGTAATGTGTATAACAAAGCATAGCATAGCCCCTTGTCGTACAGAGCCAAGTGAGCCCGAGCATATCAAACTACCACTATATATATACCGTGATCAAACCTACTACGATGGCTACAAAATAACGAGTGCTCGTGTGAGTTAGTAAGGACCAATGAGGAGCCTTGATTCCAAAACATCTCCATACAAGGCAAGGAAATTAAATTCAGGTATTTGGAGAGAGGGTAGGTTGCCGAACTCTCCACTAGGTGTCGCCGAGCAATGACGATGGCCGTCAGTCATTGTTACGTATCCGATAAACACGTCCTCTTTGAGTACCGGGGCGGTCACACGAAATAGGACAGCAGTTTGGCGATTTAAACATGTGTTGTAGCTATTATAGATATACGCTACACTTTGGAGTGAATGAAATATCTGGTTTGTCTTGATTAAATATCGTGCTATAAGTGGGGGTATAGGGTTCGCGAGAAAAGGTAAGTTTTTTTCAGTTTTTATATCAAAACTTTTTTATTTGTAAATATAAATTACTTATTTTTCCGTTAGAAAAATAGCTTAATTTTCCACACATGGTAATATCAACAGTTGTTGAATATCTGTCAAAAGTTTCCTGGAATTCAGTGACAACTTTTTCTGTTCATTTAAAAAGTTTCTCATCTGATGTCGCTATGCTCATGACAGATATTCAACAACTATTTACATTAAAACGCGAAGAAAATTAAACTTTATGTTTCTAATGGAGAGTAATATTTTGGTCAAGAAAATGTTTTGCTATAAAAACTGCAAACACACTTACCTTTTCTTGCTTCCCTACATCCTCGCCTGAAGGTTTACCGCGTACTAGACAGAATGCAGGAAGCAGCCCCGGGGTTGATGCCTTGCCCTGCCTCTTCTGTGCCTGTCCTACTTGCAATATGCGATGCCTTGCCCTGCCTCTTCTGTGCCTGTCCTACTTGCAATACGTGATGTCTTGCCCTGCCTCTTCTGTGCCTGTCCTACTTG
>CABFOW010001820.1:0-18260 GCA_902141385.1 Timema californicum
CTTTAAATTCCTCATATCTTATTTTATTCGAGAGATTCAAGATTCGTAGAGATATTAAAAGATTTATAGAATACAATAGTTACTAAGATATTGACTTGATAACAATTTAAGCAATCGGTAAAATGAACTATCTATAATTGTGTAAGTGGGAGAGTTAAAAAAATCACAACAACAATAAAAAAAAGTCGGGATCACAATCAACTTAATTTTGGATGGAAAGTGATGCAAGAAAAAGCCAGCGCATTTGCAGTTTTTATGGCATTTTTTTTTGGGCCAAAATAAAAAAAAACATATGCTCCAGTACAAACATATAATTTAATTTTCTTCACGTGACTACCCGAAAAATTCTTGAATATCTGTCAAGGGTGTCATGAAATTTAACGACAACTTTATCTCTTCATTTAAAAAGTTTCTCATCTCATGATGGATATTCAACAACTGTTGATATCACCACGTGAAGAAAATTAAATTCTATATTTTTAATGGAACAATATTTTATTTACTTTAACAAACAAAAATTGTCATAAAAACTTCAAAAATACTTGACCCTTCTCGCGTCCTCTTCAATCCCACCTTAACGTTAACGTAAGGTTCATTTTATGAATATAAACTGGTGTGTGCTCTGGATTCATGTATCGTAACTTAACAATTTGAGTAAAACAAGAGACAACGAATTTGTATTATTTTGTGAGTAAAAAAATGTTCACTCAAATTAAACCCAAGAAATTAGAATTGATTAGGCTGCAAGTTCATGTAATAGAAGCTTCTGGACTTACAAAATAAAGTGTAGCAAGAGGCTACGTCTTTTATAGTTCGCTAAACGCGGACAAACTATATCTAAGAAGTCGTCTGCTGTCCATAAACAAAAAAAAGAAGTACTAAATAAGTAGTGGATGAATTGACAGTTCTGGGCCACTTTCTCCCATAAGGTTAACATTGATCCACCACCCTGAATGTGGTGGATCACTTTCTCCNTAAATAGCCCTTTCTGTTGACGTTGCTCGAAAAATGGTTGGCTATTTAGAAGACGTGCTATCCTTCATTTAAC
Source organism: Timema californicum (assembly GCA_902141385.1). Classification (NCBI taxonomy): domain Eukaryota; kingdom Metazoa; phylum Arthropoda; class Insecta; order Phasmatodea; family Timematidae; genus Timema; species Timema californicum. The sequence goes on from CABFOW010001820.1 coordinate 1,049, forward strand.
GTTCACGCAGATATTAATAAAATGAAGATTTTTGTTTGTTTGTGTGTCTGTCATGGGCGTTGAACGATATATACGTCACGTAGGGGGACGAAAATTTAAAATGAGTAGAACCTGTACACATACATGCGTATCTTTAAGCAGACATTTTAAATTATTTATTATAATTTTTTAAATTTATTAAAAAACTGCATAGGAAAAATAAAATGAAGAGTTTTTTTTAAGTCTGGCTGTTTGAAGCAAAGAAAATTTCTGACTGGGGTAGCCACGCAATTCAATTCTGGGTACCTCTGCTAGTAGTAAAATAAAATACTTGAGCATTAGGACCTATCATCGTTAATGGTGGCGGCCGCTTGACGATATAGCTCAGTTGAGGGCCACGGCATGGAGTTGTTTTATGAATGAATAAAATAGCCTATTTGATATATTTGATTTCAAATGTGGAACATGAAATACTATTTATTAATATTAGCGGCAAGTATTTGTTTTACTTTAATGGGACGTACAAACTACTTTTAATCAGAAAATCGGGTTTGGTATGGCATAGTAAATATAATAATAATTGATCTACCTTCTATAGAACTATCTAAACACGTAAAAAATAGATAATACACTTTATTCACGTGCTGACCACGTCAAAGTTAACATTATGTTTTGTAAATACCAATAGTAACTACATCTTAATTTTACAGGGGCTCGAAATCAATGAACCATTAATCAATAATTTATACCCAAAATATTGGGCTCAAGTAATATTTGAGAACTATTGACATCATGAATCTGAACTAAATGATGACTATACATAGGCCTACACTACATTTTTCTCTCATTTTAAAAGTGGTAATGTTTCCATTAATCAAAATTACACAATAAAGTATTTTTTTACAAAATAATCTGTGTATGTATAAAAATAATTTCTTTTAAACTACAATTTTGTTCGACCATACTCTATTTGAGTTTTATAATTAATTTAAAATTCAATAGAGTATATTAAAGGGCTCGTATAAGCACCTTTACAATCCCATGGAGTAATTGATAAATAATATATTAAAATACTAATTTAATAATAGAAAAATTGTTTACCTAATTAAAAATAAATAAATTAAGGCTTCGTACAAAGTTTGTGGAGTGTAAATAAATATAATCAGACCCACAAACTGGTAAAGTTGATTCCGGTAGGAATTCCGTTCTAAAATGCCCTATTTCATACGAGAATCCTGCTATATAGTAGTATTTTGGTAGGATAAAAGGCCTTTTAGAACAAACTTCCTACTACTGTTCTGAAAGGCTTTTAGAAAGGCTCAGTTTAGAGTAAATGTATCTGAATTTGTGTAAAGAGAGAGTGAGAGGGGAAAACCCTTTAGGAAAAAACCTCATTTCACCGCACCAGTAACAAACCCCGACCCCCCATTAATGAAAAACCACAGTAAATGAGCCTGACGTTGATATCATTCGCGATTAGCCCAGACGGGTAGTAAGTCGTAATGCAAAGAAAAAAACTGGGTGTACCTAACTTAAACTGGTCCAGCTTGAATTCCAGTCGGGTGCACTATGAGTGGATAAAACTAAAATATGTCCTTACTGTGATTCGAACCAGTCTCTCTCATATGGTATTTGATGAGTGTTTGATGCTCAAAAAGCCTTAGAACTCCTACTCTCGATAAAAGTATGTTGTATGTATAGTGTATAACTACACAAAATATAATGTATGTGACCTGAAAACATTACTTAAGTGATTAATGACGATCATTATTTACGAGCCTCAAGTAAAATTTGTTCTTGTGGAATTGTTGACTTACGGCGCCTGACAAACTATAGGAACGACAGAGATAACGACAAGAACAATAACATTTTCCTTGATCATTTGATCAATTAGTGCTCAGAACTAAATAAATACAATCTCACGAGCACGTACGTTATGTTTACAAGTCCTCTTAGTTCTATACAACTTATTAAATAGGCAAAGGGTCGATATTTGACCGTGTTACCAATTTACTCACACAATATTTTTAAACGAGAAAGGTGAGATCGTTTTTTTTTTCTGCAACACGTCTTACTACCCATTATTCACTTTTGTACTAATTACACCAGTTGTTTTTGGATGAGTAAGGTTATATTTTTAGGCAGTGTATCCACATTGGCGTGAAAAGAGAGTGCAAAACTACTTTGGATCTCTCCATAATCTGCAATTTAGTCTACTGTTAGAGTATCGTGTTATACCATGTGACCACCATTTGATGAAGTTAATGTTCATATTTGAAAGGGTTGTGTCTGTTATGTCACATTAGCGGCTTGTGGCAGGTGTTTGATACAGTAACCTACTTGTAAATTATCGTAACGCAGTCATATAATCAACCGCATGCAGTCTAATTTTAACACTACAAAATAAAGAATAAGTGTCACTGAACTATTACAAAGAAGTATCATGATGGACTAGATGGAACAGGTTAAAAGTACAATCTCATCAAACTAGAATATAAGGGGCTAGAGCTATGAATAAATATTTGTTTCTAAGCTTGAGTCCCTATTAGATGGGGTTAAAAGTCATTTCGTTATTTAAGACTAGTCTTCATTTAACCTTCCTTATGTTATATGACATTCGTTTTATTGTAATTAACAGTGATTAAAAATGAGGTCATTTTAAAGCAGTATTAATTACGTGTACTTTTTATAAGTTTGCTACCATATAGGGGCATTTTACCTTTCGTACAACATAAGTCTTATCGGATCTAGATGAGAAAAGGTTTTAGCAATTTTTCTTGAAGCTGAAAAAGATTGATAAATTATGTTTGGTCTACAACTCTTTAGATTGAGATAATCTAGCTTACGAATAAATAAGATATTTATTTATTCGATATTAGGCTGAATAACCTTTTCTGATAGCTTAAGCAATTACTAAATATAATGCCATTCACTTATACGCCATGATACATGTTTTGAAGATCTCACTTTTTAGAGATGGGGCCAATTTCATAGTCGGACTTAGTACGCCTCAAGTGCGGCACTATACCAAATAGGCCTACAGGACGACAACTACCTAGACCAGAATGGAATGAGCCAGTTTCATAGTCAACCTTAGTACGCATAAAGTAGGCCAGTTTAATATGCAAATTTAGCCCACTCCATTCGAGTTGAGGTAGGTACCATCTTGTATTTAGAATCACACTTGAGGCGTACTAAGTCTGACTATGAAACTGACCCATGGTTTTTCATCTAGGACATTTTTTTCATTGTTGGCTTCACAGCCATACTTTTTTAACATAGTCGGACTTAATACGCCTCAAGTGCGGCACTATACTAAATAGTCCTACAGGACGACAACTACCTAGACCAGAATGGAATGAGCCAGTTTCATAGTCAAGCTTAGTACGCATCAAGTAGGCCAGTTTAATATGAAAATTTAACCCACTCCATTCGAGTTGAGGTAGGTACCATCTTTTATTTAGAATCACACTTGAGGCGTACTAAGTCTGACTATGAAACTGACCCATGGTTTTTCATCTAGGACATTTTTTTATTGTTGGCTTCACAGCCATATTTTTTTAAATATTCCATTAAAAGTTCTATAAAGATCGAAAAAAGATGCTTTGAATAATTTTCTTAACTTTAGAAAAGTGCTCACCAATACGTGGATGGACTAGAGATATTGTTTTGGCAAGACCTGTTTTTTACATCAAATTTTTAGATGTATAAATAAAACCGATTAGACTTTTAGAAAACCGATTAGACTTTTAGACGTGATTTGTTTTTAACAAGTCTTTTGATACACTCCAATCTCTGTCGTGGCCCCGTTTTACTGTGGTGGCGGCTCGTTTCTTGTTCACGCAGGGACGTCACAGAGATAGGACCACATACACTCTGTTCAAATAAAATATGGATCGTATGAAAATAACAGTTGTTCTTTTGTAAGAAAACATTTATTTTTACCAGCTCTAGTAACATCAGGTGAAAGGGAGGTGTCGGCTTTTTCCGTGGGGGGTGAGGATAGAGGGTTACGTAATATACCTATCTATGTCGTAAAAAGGGCGAAGCTATTTTTATGAGTTGGTTTTTTGTTTATTTGATTTTACTTGGAATTAACAAATATTCTACTGTAAAAAGTCACTACGAACATTAAATGGGGATGTAGACTCATAAAAAATGATGGAAAATGATATTAATGATGAAAAATGGTGTTAAATGATATTAAGTGAAGGGAAGATACATTTTGTCACTGTGGGTAATGGGGGTAGTGGATAAGAAAAATACTTCAAAAGGTGTTTTATGAAATTCATTATTACTTCTTGTTTAGAATTATACCCTAGGTTATTTTTTTTAACGCCACGTCGTTCGGGCGATACTCATCCTAGGATTCTTTCTCATCTGGCCTAATACGTTGACTATCTAAATAAAATCTAAAACATGTAAGAGGGTCTACATTTTATGAGAACAGAGAGTAGGCTACTATAGATAATATTAGTCCGTATTTCTAATGCTGTGATTATGTCAATTTTCAAACTTAGGTGACCCTGTGGGTCATTGAAAATTTTACCCTTTGCAGAACTGAGACAATGTAACACTCGTGTTACATTTACCGAATTATTTGCCCTTGTTACTTCTGGATGATACTACCTTGCGTTGCTGCCGCTAGATAGTGTTAGTGACGCGGCTCCCAACAGAGCCTTCCGACTTGTCGTTTCTAAATGGAACCCGCAGTAACATAGCTTGTGTTCCACGAAACAGCGTCGTAGTAACACCGTAAGTTATTCGAACTACTGATCGCTGCTACTTTTGTACGAAGCTACTTCGCATCGAACGCTGATAGTTGGTGTTAGTGATCTGGTGGCGGTACGGGGGAAGCCTCTTGACTGTTCTCGTTGCTGAGGGGCGCCGCAGTTACGTCACTGTTACTGGCGCTGGTTGGAGAGTTACTGGCACTGCTGATCCCCATGTTACTTCCATTGCTACCGTTCGTGATCGGCTCGGCGGGGATAAGGCCTTCCTTCATCCGTTTCTTCTGTTTCATTCTTCTGTTCTGGAACCAAATCTTCACCTGCAATAAAAATTAATAAAATAATTATTTCTCAACCCGGTTTTATACTGTCACATTCATTTTATGAAAGTTCTTTGATTCAAGCAATAAAATGTAACTTTAATAATCCATAAAAGCTCTTTATAAAATAACATATTGTACACATATTCTATAAATATGTACCTTATAGAACACAATTTAGTGTTTCATAAAAGATAATGGCGAAATCTGAAATTTTAACTTATACCCACACAGCAGTTAAAATTATGATGGTTCAGTCATAAAACACAGATTACACCCCTAGGCTATAGAAAAAAAGCGGATATTTTCCCTCTTTTAATTGGTTGCAGCTTTGGTGACCAACTTTTTAAAAGTTGTATGGTTCATTCGTAAATATTTTTGTAATTATTGGCATCCATGTTTGTAATCATATTACAGTGGTCAAACTTTGAAGAAAATGTGAAGTATTAAAATAAGTTTAGTAACACACATTTTATCAAAGGTGGTATATTTTATTCTATTACCGTTCTAATAATTGTTCTGAGAAGTCTGATTTTAAGTACCCAAGTTTTATCGATGTTTTATTTTACCGATACGGGCTATCAGTTGACTACATAAGCTATATAGGTTATATTATACGAGAAGATATTGAGAAGGGTAGGCTAAGTTGTAAGAAAATGTACAAGAACTCATGTTGTTGGAAGATTGGAAATAATATTGTGAATTAAACAGCCCAATGCACCCTGTTAAGGTTAAACCACGGCCTCCCATTTCAGAGTGAAACACTACTATAAAACGGACTTAGCTTGGCTAAATTTCTTTATCATGCATGACATGTTTAAAAAAAGTGTCTTGGTATAGATTCGAATCCAGGATCTTAGCTTTACGTCACCACCACTTCACCAACTGAGTTATCCATTACTATCTATATTTTATTTTATGAGTTCATTTAACACCATGAATATTAACGATTTTTTCTTAAGGATATGGAGTGGGGTAGCAACCTAGAAGAAATGCATCAGTATTAGCGTGAATCGAGGTTGGTAAAAACATCCCTAAGTGCTCCGGCCCAGATTACCTCTAAACTGGCAATTTACATTATTGTTATCTTGACGCTCTAGACTTTATGGCGACCACTGGTTTTGGTTTAATTCTTTAAATAAATATGAAAATTTGGTAGTTTTGGAGTTTACAGTACCTTATAGATAAATTAAGTCATATTTTAACAAAGCTTTTAACACACATAGGTGGGCTTCGAAACGACCCCTAAAATACACACATCACGTTCAAGGTTATGTGGGTTCCCATTTCAAAACAGAAATTTACTAGTTCCAATTTAACTGCCCTATATTTCTAATTGATTATTTGTAATCACAGTGATAAAATATACAAAGCTATAGTGTGTTGACACTTAAGAGCCCATTTCACAGCCGATTGACGAGGATATTAGACATAATATTACGACCAAAATATAAAATATATCAAAGTGCAGTTTTATGCATTCTTCACTTGACGAGAATGAAGAATGCATAAAACTAATTAAAATAATTAATTTTATTACCACGTCTTACTAACCGTTAGGGTTATACAAATATGTATTAATTAAGTTAATGTGTTAGATAAGAGTAAGGTTGAATTTAGAGAAAGTGTACCTGCATTTTTGTGGGTGAAGAGTGGGTAACAATTGAGGGGAAAAAAAACCCCAGTCCATCCGAATGGAATTATATACCCCACCCAATCTCTCCATAATCGGCAGTTCAGTCCATCTATCTGAATAAATAATATGCTTCGCACACAATCAGGGGTGGATCCAGATTATTTTCATAGGAATGTCAATATTATAAATAATAGTTACTTACAACATTAGATTTCTGTTTAAAGCCATTTAATAGTTTTTCATTCATATTTGATCTTATGCATGTTTTAAACCGTGGTCATCCTCTCCAATTTTTTAAAATCAGTTAGTTTCTAAAAAATATTTGAAAGAGCTCTCCTTCAACAATGTTTTGAAAAAGGTTCACTCTAAAAGCTATGAGTAGTCTTCACCTTGATTTTTTTAATTAGATTATTTCATAAGCCATTTAAAGGGTTCCTCACCTAGTAATTTTTGAAATTTGGATGCCCCTCGAAGCTATTTAGAGTTAGCCTCATCTTAATGTCTTACGATGATTAGATACCTCTATAAGATAATTTTTGAAGTGGTCTTCCACCGACAACATTTTTATAATTGAATTATTTCTGAAACTAGGCTATTTGGGGTGGTCCTCGCCTGAAAATTCTTCAAAATGACACGCAGCTAGAAGCTATTTGGTGTTGTCCTCCCCTATAAATTTTTGAAATTTGAATGACCTTGAAAGCTATGCGTAGTTTTCCTCCCCTGACTTTTTCTGCCGGTTAGATGCTTCTAGTCTAGTAGTTATTTGAAGCGGTCTTTTCCGACAAATTATTTTTTACAATAAAATGCATCTAGAAGTAATTTGGAATTTGATTTAAGACTATATTTCAGCTTCATATTCAGTAATAGAATATTTGAAATATATCTAGGGGTGGGGGATTTATTGCAGGGAGGGGCAGATTTTCAGGGTGGCAGAGTCCCCCACAGTTACACAGTTCCTCCTGTCCACACATACTTTATATTTGGTATTCGTGGATGAACTGCTCTCAGGTGATTATTAGTCTTCTTTGATCTGTGGTAGTCTAACGTCTCTATGCGGAACAATGTTTGGTTTCGCTATGCACGACAAATATTCGTACGTGAAAACCAATATTTTTTCCACACTTTCCTGAGTCGTGTCGAAAATTGAGTAAACGTGGACGAATAACGCACGTGTAGAACCGGCTTAAGAGATGCCTGCACGTAAAATGATAGAACATTGTATAATTTATCTGTGTTGTATTTTCTTTCTAAAAATTAGAACTTTCCTTTTGTTTTGTATTAATTTTCTAACTTTAACAGAGTGGTCAACTGACCCTTTGATCCCCCTCCCCCGCTCCCCCCCCCTCACCTCTTGAATCCACGCCTGAATACAACATTATAACACACTCTAAAAACACATTGCTCTGCTGCTTTGTTTCATAAATCATCTAACAGCAGTGTTAAATGCGCTGTCCATTAAATGTTGTAGCCAGTAAAATACATGATTAAGGTATTGTCATTTTCAAAAGCGTGTAGACAAATTCACTTTAAGGTCTAAAATAATCTAGTATTTTTTATAACCTCTCTGGTTCTAAAATTACAGAAAAAAAGGGTTTACAATTAAAATAGGGTAGACTATCTTAATAGGTTTTTAAGGGGAAAGTTTAAGGAACACGAAATAAGGGCAGTAGTTTTGCAGTTTTTAGTTAAAAACTCTTTTTGGATCAAAAGAAATCAAATAATTCTCTAGTGGAAACATTTAATTTAAATTTCTTCATATGTTAACCTCAAAAGTTCTTAAATATCTGTCAAAGGTGTACTTGAATTGAATTACAACTTTTTCTCTTAATTTAAAATGTTGTTCGTCTAATGCCGCTATGCTCATGACATATATTCAACAACTGTAAGAAAAAAAAGGGTTTACAATTAAAATAGTGTAGACTATCTTAATAGGTTTTTAAGGGGAGAGTTTAAGGAACACGAGATAAGGGCAGTAGTTTTGCAGTTTTTAGTTAAAACCTTTTTTTGGATCAAAAGAAATCAAATAATTCTCTAGTGGAAACATTTAATTTAAATTTCTTCATATGTTGACCTCAAAAGTTCTTAAATATCTGTCAAAGATGTACTATAATTGAATTACAACTTTTTCTCTTAATTTAAAATGTTGTTCGTCTAATGCCGCTATGCTCATGACATATATTCAACAACTGTAATATATCATCGTGTAAATAAAATCAAACTTAATGATTCTACTAGAGCCATTTTTTTAAATTTTGTCCAAAAAACCATTTTTCTCTAAAAACTGCAAAAACACTGCACCTAAGTCGCGTTCCTTACACTTCCACCTTAACGAAGCAAAAGTTAAATTTGTTGAATTGAGAGTGAAGATAATTTTGTTCATGTCTATACACAAATGGAAAACTAAGGTTGTCAGACAAGATAGAGGTAACAGTGTCTCCATCCTTAGAATGTTTCGTGTTATTTTTTTATTTGTTAGTATTTGAAACTTGGCCCCAAACTTGTTTGTATATCTTTAATTTTTTTTTGGTGACATTTCCCCCTAATGATCACTTCGAGAGCTGCCAGCTTGTCTAAAAGACAAGTAGTGTCATATCCTAAACATTGCGCCTTTAAAACTGACACAAATTTATCCTTTTAGCCTGTATTCATCAGGTTTAAAAAGGATAAAGAGAGTAATAACTTCCAACAGGTGCCAATAATATTAACATGTGATTAAATGTGGTTGAATGGTCTAAGGCGTCACTCTCGTTTTATACTGGCCTGCTGAAGACGGGGAGATCAAGGTTAGAATTTCAGTCGGATCTACTGAGAGTGGTTTTTCCTTAATGTTTTCCCATCCTCCTTCCACGTAAATGCACATAGATTTCCTCTAAAATGCTTCTCTCCTCATTCTTTACACATTAAATGTTTTAAATCAGGGGTTTCCAACATGAGTCCACGATGTCTTTATTTTCGGCACACAAAGCTTCTCGGGAAAATAATATGCTGTAGTAACATTGATGTTTGTAGCCGAGAAAACGAAAAGTTTTAACTTGGGTGGGAAAAATTAGTGAAAACTGCACTGATTTTTATGTTTAATTTATTAATATATTACCGCATCAAAGATGTTATATTTTAATAGAAAAAGTAGGTTAATATGGAATTAAACACGTATAAACTAAAACTTTTTATTCGATTCACAGTTAAATACATATTCTCGTTTTTTCATAGCTTGAAAAAATTTGGACGATTATGAATTCTCGTGAACTCATTTGTGGCCCTAAGACACTTTTAAGTTGGAAACCCCCGTTTTAAATGCATTTATCAGCAACTATCAAAATGATAAAAAAAAATATCTCTCTTAACATTTCGTTTCTACTAGAAACCTACTATGGGCCTATATGTTATCCCCAGCTTCAATCTACAAACTTCCTTAACGTATTCTATGGCTCAAGATAAGAATAAAGGGTTAATACAAACAAATGTAACAAAACTCCTTTATTTTAGAAGTACAGTATAATGGAAACTACCTTTCCTCCACCCCTGCCACTTCAGCCATTTTTCATTTCTTCTAAATTTTTTTTAAATAAGTCTTGTTTATTCATCAATCGTTTAGAATTTCCCCCTTCAAATTAAAAAAGAAAGAAATCAATAACTTTTCAGGTGCTGTACCTCTAAAAGGAATAGTTTTTCAACCTATCTTCGTACAAGCTTTTATTCGTATTTTATTATTTTAAGACATACGGTATAAAACGGTAGTGTAGTTTGGAAGTTTGTTGGGGACATTTTGTATGTGTATTTGTGGGTGGACTAGAAGGGAGGGGCATTTAGAACTGTCCAGCTTTCATTTCCATGTTAGTAACTTCCTTCGATAAGAGCTCTGAGGGCTAGTACCATTTTGAACTCAGTGTTCTCATTTTAAAATAAAAGTTCTCTTTAAACAACGAATGTTCGAAACTTTCTGGGGTTATCACTAGACTCTTCAACCATCCATTATTTTGGGGGAAATCTTCATCACCAACCCTATTATAACCTTAAAATCTTCACAAATTTATTCAAGACACCACTGACGAATGATCCCGCACCTGCGTCTCATTGAGCTGTAGCGCAGAGGCGATCTCAATCCTCCTGGCCCTGGTGAGGTACTTGTTAATTAAATGTTTTAAATCAGGGGTTTCCAACATGAGTCCACGATGTCTTTATTTTCGGCACACAAAGCTTCTCGGGAAAATAAAATACTGTAGTAACATTGATGTTTGTAGCCGAGGAAACGAAAAGTTTTAACTTGGGTGGGAAAATCAGTGAAAACTGCACTGATTTTTATGTTTAATTTATTAATATATTACCGCATCAAATATGTTATATTTTAATAGAAAAAGTAGGTTAATATGGAATTAAACACGTATAAACTAAAACTTTTTATTCGATTTACAGTTAAATACATGTTCTCGTTTTTGCATAGCTTGACAAAATTTGGACGATTATGAATTCTCGTGAATTCATTTGTGGCCCTAAGACACTTTTAAGTTGTAAGCCCCCGTTTTAAATGCATTTATTAGCAATTATCAAAATGATAGAATTTTTTTTATTTCTCTTAACATTTCTTTCCTACTAGAAACCTACTATGGGCCTATATGTTATCCCCAGCTTCGATCTACAAACTTCCTTAACGTATTCTATGGCTAAAGATAAGAATAAAGGGTTAATACAAACAAATGTAACACAACTATTTATTTTAGAAGTACAGTATAATGGAAACTACCTTTCCTCCACCCCCGCCACTTCAGCCAGTTTTCATTTCTTCTAATTTTTTTTAGATAAGTCTTGTTTATTCATTAATCGTTTAGAATTTCCCCCTTCAAATTAAAAAAGAAAGAAATCAATAACTTTTCAGGTGCTGTACCTCGAAAAGGAATAGTTTTTCAACCTATCTTCATACAAGCTTTTATCGTATTTTATTATTTTAAGACATACGGTATAAAATGGTAGTGTAGTTTGGAAGTTTGTTGGGGACATCTTGTATGTGTATTTGCGGGTGGACTAGAAGGGAGGGGCATTTAAAACTTTCCAGCTTTCATTTCCATGTTAGTAACTTCCTTCGATAAGACCTCTGAGGGCTAGTACCATTTTGAACTCAGTGTTTTCATTTTAAAATAAAAGTTCTCTTTAAACAACGAATGTTCGAAACTTTCTGAGCTCATCACTATACTCTTCAACCTTCCATTATTTTGGGGGAAATCTTCATCACCAACCCTATTATAACCTTAAAATCTTCACTAATTTATTCAAGACACCACTGACGAATGCTCACGCACCTGCGTCTCATTGAGCTGTAGCGCAGAGGCGATCTCAATCCTCCTGGCCCTGGTGAGGTACTTGTTGAAATGGAACTCCTTCTCCAGCTCGGTCAGCTGTTTGTTGGTGAAGTTGGTCCTTCCCGTGTTGTTGAGACTGTTGGGACCTCCCAGGACCAAGGGACCACCTGGTCCCATCAGTCCACAACTACTACCACCACCGCCACCCATCCCGGGGCCCACCAGCGTCCCGCCGTACGAAGATACACCGCCTCCAACGCACCCGTTGCCCGCGTACTCAGCCAGCGTCGTCGGTGGCTTGGGTGCTGAAACAAGACCAGAACATTACATGGCAATTATGTTAACGATATCATATATATATATTTCCACGTCTTCTTACTACGTTTACTCATTTAGTTATATAAATAGGGTAGTGATGAGGAAGAATGTAGAGGAAACGTGTCCACATTTTTTTTAAAAGGGAAAGTGGGAAACCGTTCTAAGAATAAAACACATTCAGTACGCCTAGCTGTCATTTTATCTGAACCCTCGATTACGTGGATGACAATTTTCCCACTAGAATTTATTCTGTGAGAACGTTTATCTTATATGGTAAAGCATAAACTACTTATAAAAAGCTTAAAGTTACACAATTTAGTACTAATATTTATGTGGAGTAATATTTTTTTATAGTTCTATTATTATTGGATGCCCAAGAGTCTGTCACAATCTACAGATAACATCTAAGTAATGAAGTTCAAACCAGATCTCCCATCGGGATGCATGTTTCTCTCATCTATTTTAGAAAACAGGGAAATTGATATCAGGTAAATCGTTTGATCATACTTTAAAAATCATAGCAAAATTGAAAAATAATTACTTAAGTATGGATTAACTATTAAACTGGTCCGAGCGTAATCTTATATCTAATTTGGTCTATTGACCGTGAAATGGGCAGCGTTAAAGTATCAATCGCTGTCAGGTCACATGGCTTAAAATACTCTGTCATTTTCTGGAACTACTCTTCTATTCTGTCCAAGCCCTTTCACACCTCAACTACAACAATCCTTTGTCAAATCAATAAGAAGGAGGGGGTAAAAAAAAACTACCAAGTTTATTTATCTCAAGGTAAAGCTACTAGTTGCTACTCGCTGGTAGTTCTCAAATATCTTAACATTTTCTGTTGGGAGCAGATAATAAAAACTACTGTATTTGGTAGAGGAAGGATAAATCTATAGCACTTTTTCATCAATTCTGGTCTAAAATCTCAGCAAATGTGTTTAAAGAGTAGTTGAAAATAAGTTAAAGTCACATTTGCTTCTGTTAATAAAACTCAAGATTATGAGATTAAGGGAAAAGAGCCCTTTTGGAATCTTTCAACTTTATTTTGGAGTGAGCCATATTTTAAAATAACGCATCTTTAAATTGAGTATTACGTTGGAGCACAAAGTCTTTGCGTTAAATTCTCGCCTGCCGAGGCGGAATCTTTAAGTGGTCAGATTAATCGATCATAGCTCATAATTCTAGGATATTCTATAGGCCAGCGGTTCCCAAGCTTTTTGAATAGCGTACCATTCAATCAAATTCCGTTATTCGGATTGCCGCCGAGATCATGCTGAATGTTTACTATTTCGGTTAATTTTTAATGGTGCGCACCATACTGCGTGGTTGTTTGAGACTGAACCAGTGCTGCCACCCCTCCAACTACGGTTTAAGTCAGTTTTACCTTTGGCTAGACTTGGTCCAAATATATTTGTAAGATTTAATAAGGTCCTTTCTTTATACGACTTTATTTTTATTTTGGCTTCTCACCGGGAATAATAATTGTACGTACCACTGGTGGTACGCGTAACACTGTTTGGGAACCACTGCTATAGACTATTCAGCGTAGGAGGAAGGGGGGGGGTAACTGACAAACTAGCAATATTAGAGCTATATTCTAAGTATAATACATTGTTACCTATACACGTATCGAATTGCGATAAAAGTGCGACTATTCTCGAACGGCAACCAAAATACTAAAGAGATCAAGAGACTTCTCGGCTTCAATATATAACACCCAAAAGGAGACTGCTTCCTTTTGTGTATGTTTGTGTGCCCTCAGACCAATTAGTAAAGGAACCGGGTTCTCTGGGGCGGGGGTAAAAGAAATAACGTCATACTTGCGTTAAGCAATGGCTGACTAAACAATGAGCTCATTCAGTGGCGGGTGTTTGCTCTTTGTCAACCATGTTTTGGTTACTGGCAACAATTGTTACATCATGTTTACTTCACATAAACATGAATTAGATCGAACAAATGCAAATAAGCAAGACTTAAGTAGGAGTTTACGTAAATAATAATATAGAAGATAAATAAAAAGGAGTTAATCCAATAGTAATAACTATTTAGTGAAGAGTCCATAGTAAACCAACAGTAGGTAATTGATTATAAAGGTGTACTTTAAATAACTCTCTAGGCCTTGGTTTTTATTTTATCATAAAAAAGCAAATTCAGGAAGTCTGAAGTTAGCTTTGCTAATACAAATGCCAAGAGGGTTGATCTTGTAAGAGTTACCAATATAAATTTTTTCTAGGGTTTCTAGAGGCATGAGAGGGTGTTAGGATGCCCACGCGTTCAAGGGAGGATTTAAAAGAAACTGCTTTTACAAATGTTAGATAATAATAATACTAATAATACCACTAATTCTACTACTACTACTTTTACTAATAATAGTAATAATACTAAGAATAATACTACTAATAATACTAATTATAATACTAATAATAATAATGCTAAATTAATGTGTTGAAGTTTGCAGACAGCACGGACAATGTTTGAAAGTTATCCCGAGACACGAGACTTGTCACAAAGAAGGGAGGATTCTAGCTGGTGTAAGATGGATGAAGCTGATGTGGGAGAGTGGAAGGAGGGAGGGAGGAAGGGACTGAGGGACGTATACCTCCTCCTCCTCCTACCCCCTCATTTGTGATCCGTCTTGCTCCGGGTTCATTACCCATGGACCGTCATCTAATTGTTACAGAGGCTCGCGACACGTCGACTGAATCTCACAGCAGATTGACGAATGGGAAATTAGTCAAGGAATTCTCACTGTACTTCTAGCGATGTCCCTTTTCTTTCTCGCCGGGGAATTACAAGAACGTCTTTTACTCCCTTTCTTCTTCTTCTTTTTTTTGTGATACAAATCGATCTCAATTAAAGAACTTCTTTCTTTATAGACGGACAAAAGTTTTTGTACAGGTTTGGTAATATGTATTAATTATTGATTAATTTAGAAACGACGTACATGTACTAATTACACTAAGGGGCTAGGGATTAGGAAGGCTTAATTTAGATAAAGTGCCTCCGCATTTGAGTAGAGGGAGAGTATAAAACCATTTAAGGAAAACCACCCAACCAATCTCCCCATATTCAGCAGTCTAGTCCGACACGAGATTAGTGCGTTAGACCACATGACCACCGAAGCTGGTTTTAGATTAATTAAATATTATTATTTATTCAAACATTATTATATCATACTATTTTATTTCAATCTAATAGTAATCTTATATCAATGTCATCGCAGATAGAGGCAGCAGTATCGTCTTTTCTGGCTTGGCGATGAAGAGGAGTTCGAGGTTCGAATCCCAACCAAATGTCCTGAGGTGTATTTTAAGCAGTATCGTCTTTTCTGGCTTGGCGATGAAGAGGAGTTTGAGGTTCGAATCCCAACCAAATGTCCTGAGGTGTATTTTTCCTAAATGGTTTCACACACTCACTATATGCAAATCTCGGAACACACAATTTATTCTGAAAAAGTAGCAGTCTTACCTTGATAGATTACACTATGATCATATTTTATAAGCTATACCATAGCTTGCCACCTTACAGTGTAGATGACGGGTACATTAAAACAGAAGTTTTTCTTTCCCCATCCCTGCCCATTAATTATGCGAGGGATATATATTATATATATACATACAAAAAATATATATAATGTATGTATATATATATACATAAAATATATCCCTCGCCATATATATATATATATATATATATATATATATGGCTTATAACACATGAGCTAAGATCCAGCTCTCTTATCGGAGTCTAATTAGCACTAAACATCCAACATCCGACTGTGAGGAGTCTAATCAAACCTGGATCATCAAGACCAGTGGTGTACGGGTGGTGAACTGTTTTACTTAGGCTGGCCAATTTCAACTGATTTTTAAATACATATATTTTTTATTATTATTTAGCAGCGTGTCTTGCTACCCGTTCGGGCTACTAATTACGCTAATGGGTAAGGAATTGGGAAAGTTTAATTTAGAGGAAGTGAACAAACATTTGCGTGGAGGGAAAGTGGAAAATCACCCCCAGTTCACCCAACCAATATTCGAACCTTGATTTCCCCATCCTCAGGAGTCTACCTCAACATGAAACTAGAGCGTTAACTAACTATGCCTCCGAGGTGGGTTGATAAAGAAGTAACTCAGATATGAATTATCGACAAACTTGGGGGACAAAAGCAGACCAAGCCGTTTCTTTAACTCGATTGCTATAGTCATAATAACAAGCTTCGTTTGCAGGGTTTGCAAGGAGGACACGTCACCCTCAATAATCTGGTAAAATGTAACACTTCTAGTTTCGTAAAAGAAACTGAATTGTTTTATAAAATTAAAAAAAATCCACGTTTTGAGCAATGCGTAAAAAAATTAAGTAGCTTTATGTGATTGATTTACAGAACTAATCTATTTATCAGACGATCTATGATACTGCTGGTAATCGATTCCGGGACCTCTAGATTACTAGCCAGGAATGCCGACCACTATACCAATATACCAGCCATTATTCATGTCATTCATTTGTTACGAAATAATTTAAAGTTTCTAATTTAAAGTGAAGATTAGTTCTTTCTAATCCTCCCAATAGTTAAGAGATAACAAAGAGGTAAGGGTGCCTAGGAGGATGTTGGATATGGAGGTGGAGGGTGGGAGGCATAGAGGGAGACTGGAGGGAGTAAGGAGAAGTGTTGAGGAAAGAGGAGAAGACTTGGCCAAGGTGGAGGTAAGGAGAGAGATGGTGGGAGGAAAGGAAGCGGTGGAAAGGCAAATTATTATTATTATTATTAGCACCGCGTCTTACTACCCGTTCGGGTTATACGCACTTCTGCTAATGTGTAATGGTAGGGTGATTGTGAGATGAAATGGAGGACCTACAGTTTAACGTGGAATCCGAACCACGGTGGAGGCCTGGCATTCCCCACATTCACAAGATGTCTTGTCAGAGGCG